>JAMXBD010002989.1:0-147977 GCA_024138025.1 Combretum micranthum
CAAAAGAGACACAACCACACTTAGCAAAGAAGAGCTAAGGTCAGTAGTAGAAAAATACACATCCTTGTACATGAGTACAAGTAATTGTTGCTTCGCCACTATAGCACTCTTAACCTCATTTTTCTTGCCTCTCCACTATTGCTTACCATGTTCTCTCCACTCAGTGTGTTTGATTCCCTCTCTCTTTGCTCACTAGTGTTTGTTTATCACTCTTTGCTGCACTCTCATTCTTTCTTCTTTTCCACTTTCCTCTCGCACACTCAGTGTTTTTCTTTAAACTCTCTTGCTATCCTCTCCTGATCCTCACTAGCCTCCCATGGTTTATGGGGAGTTAGAACTACACTTCTTTGTCCAAAATAAATGAGTATTGGTTCTTGTACCCATCATACTTCACCCTCCTATCAAACTGCCATGGTCAACCCAACAAAATATGGCTAGCCTGCATTGGGACTACGTCACACATCGCCTCATCATGATAACTCCCAATGGAGAAAGAAATAAGAACCTGTCTAGTTACCTTCACTTCCCCACACTCGTTCAACCACTGCAATCGGTATGGTTTTTGATGCCTCAATGTCTTCAACTTCAGCTTATCAACCAACAAGGTACTAGCAACATTAGTACAACTACCACTATCAATTATTAAGCTACATACCTTATTCTGCACATGACATCGAGTATGAAAAATATGCTCACGCTGCACCTCATCTCCTTCCTCTTTAGGCTGAGTATTGAATACTCGCCTAGTGACAAGCAATTCTCCATTCACAGGACCTTCCACATCCACATCACTACATTCCTCCAAGGCTGGCATATCAGGATCATCCTCTGAACTCACACTCTCCACATCACCATTATCCAGAATGACCATAGCCCTTTGATTCGGACATTGAGATGCAATATGTCAAAATCCTTTACACCTAAAACATTGGATATCACGAGTTCTACTGGAAGGTTTAGTGTCAACTTTACCTTTTGAAGAAGTAACTGGACTCTTAGCCTTCACATCCTCTTTTGGTTTTTAGTTTGTAGTGTTCTTCTTCCAGTTTGACTTCCATAAAGAGTTAGAAGTCGCACCAGATTTAGAAGCCCCCCCTATACTTCAACTGCTTCTCTACCTTGATCACTTTGTGCAACAACTCCTCAAGATCTACATAATGCTGTAGATCTACTACATCAGCAATCTCCCGATTCAACCCATTGATAAACCTAGCCATTGTAGCCTCGTCATCCTCCTCCACTTTGGCTCTAATCATGGCTATCTCCATCTTCTTATAATAGTCCTCTACACTCTTGGACCCCTATGTCAACCCTTGCAACTTCCTATGCAAATCCCTATAATAGTGATTAGGGATAAATCTCTTCTGCATGATTGTTTTCATCTCATCCCATGTGCCAACAGGTCTCTCCCCATACCGTCGCCTATTTCGCACCAACTAATCCCACCATACACTAGCATAATCAGTGAACTCAACTGCTGCTAGTTTAATCTTTTTCTCCTCCGTGTAGTTATGGCACTCAAAGATGTGATCAACCTTTCGCTCCCACTCCAAGTATAGCTCCGGATCATTCTTCCCCTGAAAAGAAGGTATTTTCATTTTTATGCTTCCTACATTACCATCTCTCCTCTGGGTATTCCCTCTCTCCCTCATGTAACTATATTCCCCTGAATCGGTATCCTCTCTATCTAACCTCACTCCCCTTTTTGGAACCCTCTCCTTCTTCTGCCCTCTAGAATTGCTACCCGTTGGTTCCTTACTCTGCTCTATCACATCAATCCTCTCATGGATTTGCTCCATCTCAGCACTCAACATTTTCTTCATCTCACTCAACAACGCCTCAAACGTCAACTTATTATCTCCTTCTCCCTTCTCTCTACCCATTGGAGTCTGGTCAGACATATTACTGCAACAAAAGAGTTAGTGATAAAACAAAAAGATATAGTCCTCACAATTCACTCCCTTACCTGTTTACACTAAAAAATATAGAGTCTCTCGTGTTTTCACTCACAACAAATGTGCCTCCCAACTCACTCTTTATGTTCTTTGATCAGAACTCACTTAATAAATTTCTCAAATCAAAGCACTAAGAGAACTCAACCTATCAACAAGTGATTCCAAACAACAGCAGATGGAAGAAACAATAACAAGGACTAGCATACGATGATCAGCAACAAGATGAAGACAATATAGAAACTAATACTAAAATTCTCTTCTTTCTTTTTTTTTTTTGACACTAATTTCATTTTTTTAACATTTTTTTTAATATAATACGAAATTGAAAACTATGAAATAATAACAATCAAAATAAGTTGATGAAAAGGATAGATTTGCTTGATTTAAGAAGCTGAAGCTCTGATACCAAAATGAGAAACCCTAGGTATATTAAACCTAGAACCTTATGATCGTTGTGGAAATCAAATCCCCAAAGCATCGTCTTGAACAAGTGATGAATAGGAACTAGACCCCAACCAAACCTGTTGATTGAAACCTAAGTTAACTAGATGATTTCCCCAGGCGTTTAGATTGAAGAAATCAAAAAGGAGTTCTTTCGCAAAGAACAAAAGAGAGAGTTCTCTCAAGAAAAGTGTTTTCTTTCAATTTGATAATCTGCCAATACATAAAGTGGAGCCTCTATTTATAGGCTTACATAAAGACCTAAAATTAATGAAAAGACGCGACTTAAAATAAATAAAACAACGCGACCTAATGAAAAGACGCAACCTAAAATAAATAAAACGACGCGACCTAATGAAAAGACGCGACTCAAAATTAATGAATACACGACCTAAAAATAAAAGATAATTTTTAGGCCTTCAAGGGAAAACTTGTTTCTCCATGTCTTGGACAACTTCTTTGGAAGCTTGAATGATGTGAATTAATGTCGGTTCTTCCTTGGAGAAGTTTGACTCCTTCTCTTGCAACTCCATCACTAGACCGTGCAAAGCTTCTCTCATTCGCTTAGCTCTAGCTCGTGTCATTGGTCCTCCAATACCATGTAATGGATCATTGGACTTTGTTTCTTGAAGACTCGATGCTAGCTGATCCCCATCATTTTGGGTCTTTTCCCATGTGTCTTTTAGTCTTTTTCTTTTATTATATATAGACATATATGGTTGTAAACAGGGAATACCACTGAATGAAAAACATAATTTTGAGAGCACTCTCTCTTTTGTTTTTTGCAAAAGAACTCCTTTTTCGATTTCTTCAATCTAAGCGCTTAGGGAAATCATCTTGATAACTCAAGTTTCAATCAATAGGTGTGGTTGGGGTCTAGTTCCGAGTCCAATCTTGTTCAAGATGATCTTTGGGGTTTCGATTTCAAATCACGATCGCCGGTTTCTAGGTTTAAAATACTTAGGGTTCGCATCATTTGGTATCAGAGCTTCGGCTCCTTGAATCAAGGAAATCTATCCTTTATCTAAATTATTCTTTTCAAATATTTGTTCTTGTTTCATCTCCTTGGAATTCGTATTAACAAAAATTGCGACTTTCGCAACATTCTAGTTCGTTCGTTCCAATTTGTGATATTTTTTTTTTCAGATTTCCGCAAATACAAAAAATAAAAAAAAAGAGAAATTAGTAAAAAAAAATTTGTCCAAAAAAAAAAGAAGAGAGAAGATTTCGGTATATTGTCCTATATCGTCTTTCCGTTCTGGTTTATGTCATTGTGTATTTTTTGGAGTCATTGTTATCGTTTCTGTTCATCTTTTGTTGATTTGGAATCATTTGTTGGTTAATTTGAATTCCCTTAGTGATTTGTATTGAGGAAAGTTATTAAAGAGAGTTCTGATCAAAGAACCTATAAGAGGGAGTTGAGAGGAACATCTACTTGTGGAGTGAAACACGAATGAATCCACATCTATGAGTGTAAACATGTGAGGGAGTGAATTGTGAGGTCTATATTATTTATGTTATTACTAACCTTTTTGTTGCAGCAATATGACTGATCGAAGTCCAACTGGCGGAGAAAAGGGAGAAGTAGATAATAAATTGTTGATTGACGCCTTACTGGGTGAGATGAGAAAAATGTTAAGTGTTGACATGGAGCAAGTCCATGAGAGGATGGATAAGATGGAGCAGAGTAAGGAACCATCAGGTAGCAATTTTGTAGGGCGAAGAACCAATAGGCCTTCAAGAGGAGGAGTGAGGTTAGAAGAGAGGGAGGATACTGATTCAGGGGATTATAGTTTCATAAGGGAGAGGGGGAATACCCAAAGGCAAGACAGTAATTTGGGTAGTATTAAAATGAAGATACCTTACTTTCAGGGGAAGAATGATCCAGAGTTGTACTTGGATGGGAGTGAAAAGTGGATCATATATTTGATTGCCACAATTACACTAAAGAGAAAAAAATTAAGCTAGCTACAGTTAAGTTTTATGACTATGCCAGTGTGTGGTGGGATCACTTGGTGCGTAATAGGCAAAGGTATGGTGAGAGGCCTATTAATACATGGGATGTGATGAAGACAGTCATGCAGAAGAGATTTATCCCTAGTCACTATTATAGGAATTTGCATAGGAAGCTGCAGGAATTGAGGCAAGGGGTCCAGGAGTGTAGAGGACTATTTTAAGGAAATGGAGATGGCAATGATCCGAGCTAAGGTAGAGGAGGATGATGAGGCTACTATGGCTAGATTCATCAATGGGCTAAATAGGGAGATCTCCGATATAGTAGATCTATAGCATTATGTAGATATTGAGGAGTTGTTGCATAAGCGATCAAGGTTGAAAACAGTTGAAGTCTAAGGGAACTTCTAAATCTGGAACGACTTCTAAATCTTCATGGAAGTCAAATTGGAAGAAGAACACTACAGACTCAAAGCTAAAAGAGGATGTGAAGGCCAAGACTATCACGCCCCATAAGGGTATTCTAAACGCAACAGTCCGCCACATACTATATAAGACTCTCGAATTACTATCCGAGCCCTTTGGGAGTCTTGTATAGATGTAAAGCATCCCTTTACGATAATAGAATACTCTATTCAATGGAGTTAAGAAGTTTAATGTGGCATTCGATAGCCATAGATAATAAACCAAAACACATACATAAAGTCACAAAGTCTAAGGGGCATTCTCCCGCAAAAGAATATTAAGGTCCATTACAGTCATCCAGAGTCTTTTGGTTTCCAGAGGAAGTCTAAACAAAACCGAAATAAACTTTTAAGGGAAACTCCTAGCTCTGGTACCTGAGCTGTAGCCTGCCTTGGCCTAAGCCAAATGAACTCGTGCTGCAACAAGTAAAAACTATAGGGGCGTAAGCTAACTAGCTTAGTGAGTGAAAACTTCCATATTGCAATTAAGACATAACATTCAAGCAAGTGATTATTTAATCAAGTGAAATGCATCAAACACGTGAATTCAACAAACATATGACCAGCCGAAAATCATATGTGGATGGACCTGCGCCCTCCATCCTGGGTTAGCAGATTAACGAATCCTGCGGTACCTCGCTGTTTAAGCTCACGGTCAACTAAATATTTATTCTTTTTATGGATCACGATTAACCAACATATTCGTTTTATGGATCATAAAAACCAACAAATGCTATGCTCCATCCCCATCGTGATATGAATGAGTTCAAATTTATATTGAATGTCTAATAAGCAATTAATCCAATTCTTTTAGGTGGCCAAACAATACTAGCAGACAATCAATTCTAGCTCCTCTATATACAAGCAATGAATTATCACCCGGCTTCGATATTCTTTAAACTCAACTTCACATATCAACAGCAGACAATTATAATTCCTAACTAACCCCATCATGCATAATCATTCTTTTTATCTTTGCTTAACAACTAGTGCAACTATCATTACATTCACAAGCAATAATTGAAATCGGAAGTAATACTCACTCAGCCATGGTATGCCGGTCTCTTAGTAATAGTAGTTAGGTGGTAGGGTATCATCGTTCTCGGGATCACCTATCAAATAAGAATAACCTAATTAGAATCTCATCACTTAACTAATTCAAACTATACATCTAAACTAAACAAAATCGTGATTCTCGCTATTTGCAGAAGTTCCAACTTAAAACGGCCATAACTTGGTTATTTTAATTCGGAATTTCGCAAATTTTATATCGATTTCTATCTACTTCGAAAGAACTATCTATTTCTATTATTAATTTAAAATTTTGAAAACATTTATTACACGGAACAGAGGGATCAGATCTGTTCTGTAACTTCTTCCATTTCCGAAAAATTGTTTTGCACTTGATCAAAATATTCCTAGTTGATGATTCATGTGTAGATAAGATATGAATGCATTCCTAATATGAATGACATGTAATGAGTTCAATATATGCATGATCTTGATGATTTTTTATAATGAAACTTTAAGAACTCCTAATTCTTACAAGACTCCAACAATAGTCATTTCTTAAAATTCACTTTTTCCAATTGTTGCATCTCCTTAGTGTTTTGGGATTTTATTCTCAGAATTTGCTTGTTATCTAATTAAAAATGAATCTTCATCATCTATACTATTCAAGACCTTCATTTCCACATAAAAATTTACATTTTACACTTTGCAAGTATATTTTTAAATAAGCTTTTCACAAAAACCCGAATTTTGGAAAAATTCATTTCTTGCATATTTCTTATGAGAAAACTTGTTTAATGCATCAAAATTTAAAGCTTTACTATATCTATTGTCTAAGGACTTCATTTAACACATAAAACTTGTTTAATTACCCTACTTGTTTTACACATTACTCATGCCTAAACTCATTTCAACTTGTAAAAATCATTCCTTAGAGATACCCATTACATATACCTTTCATTTTTCATGTAAAATATGAGTTTTAAAGTGATTTCAATGGTTTTTAAAATAGGTCTTGAAGTTCATCCGAATTTTCCACTAGACATTTCTAACTAAAATCTTTTCTTTTCAAGTTCCTTGTCCTATATTCATAAAGATCTATCATCTAACACATTTATATATATGCAAGGCTAAGCTTTTATGATCATTAATGCATTAAAGCACAAAATATTCACATGAACATAAATGTCAAGAAAATTATGAATGTCTAAACACTAGATCCACAACTTATAGTGCATGAGCATGAGTCTAGACATGAACATAAACTTTTCATGCAAGATCTCTACTTTTATATGCATGAACATAGTATTACTTCAACAAAAACTCATTAAACACAAGATCTACTTCTTGTGATGGCTTGATATTCTTGTATTAGTGTTTTCTCATCCCTAGCATTTGCTCATTGGAATTTAAGGTGAAAAATACACAAGGAAAGTCTTGCCATTACAAAATCATGTAGTAGGAAGGCTAGAAATCATCACCTAAAGAGAGGTTTGGAGATGAAATGAAGTAGAAATGGACTTGTGAGTGAGTGTGTGTGTGTGTGGAGCTAGGTCATGGCAAGAAGATGAAGAAAAAGAGAGTGTTTTGCAACTTTCAAAATTTTTAGAAGAGTAAAAATGAAGAGAGAGAATGAAAATAAGTTTATATATTAAGTGAATTAGGGTTTAGTTGTAATAAAAGAAGTAAAAATAAAACAAAATAGAGGGAATTGGGGAGGGGGTGCGCCGGCCACATGAGAGGAAGAGAGAGGGAGAGATTTGAATTTGATATATATTGTAATTTAAGTAATAAAATGTGATAAATGTAATAATTAATTAGGAAACAAAATTTTCTTGGAAAAGAAAATATAATGAGTAGTTGTAAGGATGTAAGAATAGGGTATGGGTAGTGTGTAGTGTAGGTTGTACGTGTGAATAGTGGTAAATAGTAGACAAAACATCTACTTTACCGGTAGTAAATAAAATACGGGAAAAAGGCTATAACTGTAACTTTTATAGCCCGAAAAATTATAAAATTTATATTTTTAAAATCCTTATAAAATTTCGGTTCTAATGAGTATTCCGGAATATTTTTTTGAGTTTGTGGTCCTGGGGCTCGTTTTTCCGTAATTGAGCTCGGAAAGGCCTGGAATAGAAAATTTTCTAAATTTAAAACTTTCTAAGGTTTAAAATATACTTTAAAACAATAATTCACATTCGTTTATTTTATAAAACTTCTTTTGTTATGAAACCGAAGGAACGCTGGATCTAAGGTTTCTAAACTCCTCTCACTAAGCTTGAACGGGACCGATTTAGGGTTTTTTTTTTGGTTTCCGAAGTTTATTCGATTACCAGGAAAACCAGGGTTTACATTATAAGAATAATAAAATTGTGAAATGAATAATAGTAAATAGTACCGAATGATTAGCTAATTACCGGTAGTAATGAAATACAAATAAAATCGCAAAATCAAGTAATTCTAGTTATCAAAATTTATAAAACTAATATTTTAGAGATACTTATAAAAATATGAGTCTAATAACATATTTTTAATATTTCGAATCTCGGGGCATGCTTTTTGAAGTCTGTACCCGACCGGGTTGGAAATAGATTGAAAATTCGTCAATCCTATGTTTTAGAGCATCCTAGACTTAATACGAACCAACTACACCTTTTTCTCTTATTCTGACTCCTTGGTTTAGGAATATGAGATTGCTGGATCTAGGCTACGGGGTTTCTTGGGAGTTTCGTGGACTTTGGTTTTTCGGTTGACTTTCCGGTTTATACCTTTGCCAATTTGGAAACTGATATTTTATGTTTATATAACATATCTGATTTGAGAAATTTATTTTAAGTTTGATTTTTATAAGTATTTAATAGCTCTCAATGTTTTTGGAATTCTTTGGATTGAGTTTTATTTCCGAAGGTTAATCATTATTTACTTCTTAATAATTTATTTTTGAGCTTTATTTTACCCGATTTTATAAGTTGGAGTTAAATAAAGAATTTGTGGTACATAGCGGTTTTGGAATTGAAGTATATTGAGTTCCTATTTTATTTTAAGGATTCTTATTTTTCTCACGATTCAAAAGTTTCTGGATTCGTTCGGGATTTGGGACTTATCGAAGTTCAGTTTTTAATTTGGAGTGATTTTTAGGGTTTATTTTCGAAGTTCATTTTAGAATTATTTACTAAAATTTTTCGGGGCTTACAGAAAGGGTTTGTGAGAGAAAGCCTCAGTCCATGTTCAGTTCCTGTCATCCTGGTTCCAAAGAAAGATGGAACATGGCGTATGTGTGTCGACTGTCGAGCAATCAACAAGATCACAGTTAAGTATAGACATCCCATTCCTAGACTTGATGATATGCTTGATGAGTTACATGGTGCTTGTTTGTTTTCCAAAATTGATTTAAAGAATGGCTATTACCAAATTCGCATGAAAGAGGGAGATGAGTGGAAAACAGCTTTTAAAACTAAGCATGGTTTATATGAGTGGATGGTAATGCCTTTTGGATTAACAAATGCGCCTAGCATGTTTATGAGGTTAATGAATCATGTTCTTCATGCTTTTATTGGAAAATTTGTTGTTGTATACTTTGATGACATCTTAGTTTACAGCAAGACTTTAGATGAACATGTTCGGCATTTACAACTTGTTTTCGCTATGTTGAGAGAGAATAAGTTGTATGCCAACTTAAAGAAGTGCACCTTTTGTATGGAAACTATGGTTTTTCTTGGGTTTGTTGTAGGTGCAAATGGGATTGCTGTTGATGAAGAGAAGGTGAAGGCGATTAGGGAGTGGCCAACACCAAGGAATGCAAGTGAGGTCAGAAGTTTTCATGGATTAGCAAGCTTTTATAGGAGATTTGTTAGGGACTTTAGTTCTATAGCTGCTCCTCTAAATGATCTTGTTAAGAAGAATGCTGAGTTTAGATGGACCGAAGTGCACAAGAACGCTTTTAATGCTTTGAAAGGTAAGTTGACTAATGCACCATTACTTATCCTACCTAATTTTGAGAAAGTTTTTGAGATTGAATGCGATCCTTCTAGGAAAGGTATTGGTGGTGTTTTGATGCAGGATTCCAAACCAATCGCTTACTTTAGCGAAAAACTCAGTGGTGCTGCATTAAACTACCCGATCTATGACAAGGAGTTGTATGCTTTAGTGAGGACCTTATAGACTTGGCAACATTACCTATGGCCTAAGGAGTTCATCATTCATTCAGATCATGAGAGCCTGAAGTTTCTGAAAACTCAAGGTAAGTTAAACAAGAGACATGCAAAGTAGTTGGAGTTCATTGAAACATTCCCTTATGTGATTAAATACAAGCAAGGGAAGGAGAATGTGGTAGCGGATGCACTTTTTCGAAGGTATTCACTCTTGACTTCTCTACATACTAAATTGCTTGGGTTTGAACTCATTAAAGGATTGTATGAGACTGATGTTGATTTCAGTCAAATTTGGGCTGCTTGTGCTGAATCTGGTTATGCTGATTACTTTAGGCATGATGGTTATTTGTTCAAGAAAGATAAATTGTGTGTGCCTAAGAGTTCTGTGCGTGAGTTGCTTGTTAGAGAAACGCATGGGGTGGGCTAATGGGACACTTTGGTGTTAAAAAGACTTTAGATGTATTGCATGAGTACTTCTATTGGCCTAAAATGAAACATGATGTCCAAGCTGTTTGTGACAAGTGCATTGCATGTAGACAGACTAAATCCAAAGTAATGCCTCATGGAGAGTATACCCCATTACCTGTGCCTAATCAACCCTGGATTGACATCTCTATGAATTTTGTGTTAGGGTTACCATGATCTCAGAGTGATATAGTATATTTGTTGTTGTTGATAGATTTAGTAAGATGGCTCATTTCATTGCTTCTTCTAAAACTAATGATGCACAACATATTACTGATTTGTTCTTTAAGGAGATTGTGCGTTTGCATGGTTTGCCTAGATCAATTGTGAGTGATAGGGATGTGAAATTCTTGAGTCATTTCTGGCGTACCTTGTGGAGTAAGTTGGGCACTAAATTGTTGTTTTCCACTATTGCACATCCTCAGACAGATGGTCAGACGGAAGTAGTCAATAGGACTCTTTCAACCTTGTTGCGTGCTGCGATTCACAAGAACTTGAAACAATGGGAAAAATGTCTGCCACATGTTGAGTTTGCATACAATAGGACTGTGCATTCCACTACATCTTATTCTCCATTTGAGATTGTGTATGGTTTTAACCCATTGACTCCATTGGATATTTTACCTTTGCCTACTAATGAATGTGTTGATCTTGATGGAAAGAGAAAGGCAGAGTTTTTTAGGGAGTTACATGCCAAGGTTCGGGCTAACATTAAGAAAAAGAATGAGCACTATGCTCGCTAGGCCAATAAGGGTTGTGTGAAGATTGTCTTCCAACCGGGAGATTGGGTGTGGGTGCATTTGAGGAAGGAGAGGTTTGCTGCTCAAAGGAAGTCTAAGTTGCACCCAAGGGGAGATGGACCGTTTCAAGTGTTGGAGCGCATCAATGACAACACTTACAAGATCGACTTACCAAGTCATTATGGTAATGTAAGCGCTACCTTTAATGTTTCTGATCTCTCTTTGTATGATGCAGGTGATTCGAGGACGAATCTTTTCGAGGAAGGAGGGAATGATGAGGATCATCTACCATCAAGAATTCAAGAGCCAAAGTCCAGTGATCCACTCCATGGCATTGGAGGACCAATGACAAGAGCTAAAGCTAAACGAATGAAAGAAGCTTTATACGGTCTGGTGATGGAGTTGCAAGAGAAGGAGTCAAACTCCACCAAAGAAGAATCGACATTAATTCATATTATTCAAGCTTCCAAAGAGATGGTCAAAGGCAT
Source organism: Combretum micranthum (assembly GCA_024138025.1). NCBI lineage: Eukaryota > Viridiplantae > Streptophyta > Magnoliopsida > Myrtales > Combretaceae > Combretum > Combretum micranthum. Next base: position 11,669 of record JAMXBD010002989.1, read on the forward strand.
GGAGAACCCCGAGATGAAAGTTACATTGAATGCTGAAGATTTCAAGAAGTGTAATAAAGCTTCTTGGACTGGTCATTAATATTGCATTGAATGCTGAAGACTTCAAGAAGTGTAATAAAGCTTCTTGGACCAGTTATTAATATTTGGATTTTTCCAATGCGACTTTTAGTCTCCAACATTGTTTTTAAGTTGTTTTATGCTGGGTTTATTATGTGTTTTGAGAATTGTTTTATGTCGATATTTTGGGTCTTTTCCCCTGTGTCTTTTTCTTTTATCATATATAGACATATATGGTTGTAAATAGGGAATACCATTGAATGAAAAACATAATTTTGTGAGCACTTTCTCTTTTGTTCTTTGCAAAAGAACTCCTTGTTCGATTTCTTCAATCTAAGCGCTTGGGGAAATCATCTTGATAACTTAGGTTTCAATCAATAGGTATGGTTGGGGTCTAGTTCCGAATCCAATCTTGTTTAAGACGATCTTTAGGGTTTCGATTTCAAATTACGATCGCTGGGTTCTAGGTTTAAAATACCTAGGGTTCGCATCAGTTGTAAAATCGAAAAATATAGAACTCAAAAACAAATTATTAAAAAGTAAATAACGATAAACCTTCGAAAATATAACTCAATTCAATAATTTCGAAAACGTTGAGAGATATTAAATACTTACAAAAATAAGATTTAAAATAAATTTCTCAATCTAAATGTGATGTATATTTCCAAGTTGGTAAAGATCTAAACCGGAAAATCACCCGGAAACTGTAAGCCTCAGAAAATTTTAGTAAATAATTTCGAGATGAACTTTGAAAATAAACCCTAAAAATCACTCCAAACTAAAACCGAACTTCGACTAATCTTAAATCATGAACAAATCCGGAAATTTCTTAATCTTGAGAAAATGAGATTCCTTCAAAATAAAATAAGAACTCAACATACTTCAATTCCAAAACCACTACGTACGACAAATTCTATACGTAACTCCGACTTATAAAATTGGGTAATAGAGAACCCAAAAACAAATTATTAAAAAGTAAATAATGATTAACCTTCGGAAATAAAACTAAATCCAAAGAATTCCAAAAACGTCGAGAGGTATTAAATACTTACAAAAATCAAATTTAAAATAAATTTCTCAAATCAAATTTGTTGTATAAACATAAAATATCAGTTTCCAAATTGGCAAAGATCTAAACCGGAAAATCACCTGGAAACTCTAAGTGGAATACAATAGTTAAGTCCGACAATCTAGCTCCCTTAACCCTAGAAACTGAAGTGTAGTATAAGTGTGTACAATAGCTCATAGTAATATAAGTTTGCTTAAAAATATTAGATTGGTAGATTTTTGACTTATTTCGAATCCGTTCGGATACAGACTTCGAAAATTGTGTCCCGGGGCTCGAGATATAAAAAATATACTATTAGTACCGTTAAACTCGTAATTTCATAAGATTTCCGAATATACTAATTATAGAATTTTTCGAGTTATAAAAGTTACATTTATAACATTTTTATCGTATTTTCATTACTACCGGTAATTAATTAGTCTTTTGCACTATTCACTTTTATTTCATTACACGGTTTTATTATTCTTATAAATACTTATATTTTTAGATAAATATTTTATATATTATAGAAAATTTTGTTTTTCTAAAATTTAGTTCGTTTCAGGCTTATACGAGATCAGATTTTATTTAAGACCCGATACTAAAAATAAAATAAATTAATTTAATAATTGGGAAATATTTGAAAAATATTTTTATTTTCATAATATAATTTTTTAGAATTTTTCAGGTTATAAAAATATCATTTATAGCCCATATTCGCGTATTTTGATCATATCGGTAACATATTTGTTGAAATACTAAAATAATTCAATTAATTATTTAATTTTATCTATGAAAATTCTGCTACTCTTTTTCTTACTTTTTCAACCCATACTTTAAGTACACTTCATTTGTCACTTCTACACATTAATCAAGTTTTCTTTCACTCATTTCACACTCCATTTCCCCATAATGGCAGCTGACCACACCCCTATTAATAGCCTCTTTTCCTTTATTTTAATTATTTATTTAATGATTTAAAGCCTCTTTTAGTTAGCACATTAAATGATGCAAGTTACATTTTCAAATTTCAAGTTACAAGGTAATGTAACCTCTCTATCTCTCTTACCCAAATTCACATGAACCTCTCCCAAAAATTTTGCCCTTGTTTTATTTATTTTTCTTTCTTTCAATTAAATGCACTCTTTCTCTTTCTCTCTCTCTTTCATTTACTCCCTTTTCCCTTTACAATTCCTTATCTTTTTCTCTCTCTTTTTCCTCTCTTTCTTTCTTCATTTTCTCTTGTTTTTACATGAAAAACAAGCTGCTCCCATTCCTAATTTCTTGCTTCTACACTTCATTCTTAAAGATTTTTAAGTAAACTTTCTTCTCAAAGCTTCCATAGGTGATATAGGTTCATGCATCAAATGACCTTCCATAAGCTTAAAAGCTAAGGATGATGATGCCAAAAATGAAACACTCCTCTTCTCTATGATTATTATCTTGTATCATTATTATTTTCTTACTAAAAGTAGTTACATTTTGTAGATCTAACTTTTCATAGCTTCGATTTTCATTTATGCCTTAGATCTTGTTATTTGAGTTATTATTTTTGTTATTGCTTATGATTTATGCATGTATTAACCATTCATATAACTATTATAGTGATTCATGCATTTATAACTAGATCTAGTTGTTTTAGATTCATACATGCATTAGACTTTTGTTTTATGTTCATAAACAACTTGTAGTAGCATGATGATAGTAGGAAAGTTTTAGAAAACTCAAGATCTATTTTATTTTCAACAAAAATCATTTTTGAAAATTCGGATGAAAAAGGACCCATATTTAGAAAAGTTATTTTTCAACTTCAAAATGTGTATTTTTCATTTAAAATGAAGAGCTTAGGGAATAGATAACATAAATGAATGATTTTGATGAGTAAAGTTTAGATCTATGAGTTTATAGTTTACTACCATGGATTTCCTTTATGTTTATGTTCATATTAAGTGTAGATCTTGGTTTTGAACCCAAACAAAAATTGTGAAATTCGTATTTTGGCAAGACCCCTATTTAAAAACCACTTTCCAAGTGCCAAAATGAAATTTTTACTTGAGATAATAAAGGCTTAATGTGTATATATCATCAAGACTTCATTTTATATGGTTCAAAGATGATTTTCAAAGATTAATTTTTAAAACAAAATTCTATTTTCGGAATTTGGCCAAGGCATATTTTTAAAACATGTTTTCCAACTCAAAAATGAAGTTTTTATTCAAGATATGAAAGACTCTTAAGATATGATATGTAAGGAATGGATTTTCATAAGCTTAGATAGATTTTATCAAAAGATAGGTCCAAAAATAAATTTGGTAAATTGGGATCTCAACCAAGGCCAATTTTGAAAACCCATTTATCAACTTCAAAACTCCTGTTTTATGTGAAGAATGAAGAGTATAGGTAATAGGTATCATTAAGTGGTGATTTTTATAAGTTGAAATGAGTTTTGATGAGATTAATGTGTAAAATAAGAAGTAGAATAAAAGTGAAAAATTTTGAGTTAGTAGTCAACTTGTAAAATTCATAACTTTGGATGATGCCCATGAAAACACCCATTATCCAAGTTCAAAATAAAAGTTTTATGTATTAAACGAAGTCCTTAAGTAGTAGTATAGTAAAGTCTTAAATTTTAACGCATTACACAAGTTTTTCCCAAATGAATCATTAAAAAAAGTGGATTTCTAAAAATTCGGATTTTTGAGTAAATCCTATTTGAAAACATATTTCAAAGTATAAAATGAAATTTTTATGAAAAAGTGAAGTCTTTAGTGTTATATGGTTGAGCCTTAATTTTTTAAGTATCAAATGATTTTTACTTAAAGGAATCACTCAAAACTAATTTTACAAAATTCGGATTTTGGAATCAACCCTACTTGAAAACATGTTTACAAAGTGCAAAATGGAAATTTTTATGTAGAAATGAAGGTCATAAGTAATAGATATAATGAAGACTCAATTTTAAAAAAGATATTTATATATTCTTAAGAAATAAATCCAAAACAAATAGAAATGATCAAAGTTAGGAAACTAGTTTTCTTAAAAGTAAATAGCCATGGAGTTTTACAAATAAAAAGTTTCTAAAATTCCTTTTAGTAAATATTGTCAAAAGCATGCATGCATCAAGCTCATAACATGCCATTCATGTTAGGAAATCATTCATATTACATGTATAGCTAATCTATATAGTAGGAACATTACAAACATTTGCAAAACTATTTTTTCGGAATTGAAATTTGCTACTGATCATAACTGATCGGACCTTTTTGAAGCTTCAAAGTTTTCAAAACTTAAATATAATATTAGAATAGATAGATCTTTCTAAATAGATAGAAATCGGTATATAATTTGCTAAATTCTGAGTTAAAACGACCAAGTTATGGCCGTTTTAAGTTGGAATTTTTGCTTAGGACGAGAATTACGAATTTGATAGTTTGTATAAGATCGTTTGGATTAGTTTGAATTGAAATGCTTATTAGAGTATTTCTTCCTTTTTAGGTGATCCCGAAATCGACAATTCCCTACCACTAGATTACTTTTACTAAGAAACCGGTGATCCAATGGCCGAGTGAGTTTTCTTCTATTTTGTTACCTTATCTGTGCTTGTAGCTAGTCGCATTAGAATAATAGGAACAAGACAAAAATCGATATGAATGAGGATGGGATATATGATGAGATTGTGATGAATGTATGCCAAAGAATACTAAAGCATATCGAAACCACGATTCGATTGGATAACTGCACTGTTCATATTATTTCTGTTATGTGTATGATATTGGTTGGTCACTCTAAAGAATGTATGAATATTTTGAACTAAGAAAAAAAATTAAATAGGTCATGCATCACATCAGACATATTGCATTTGGTAGCGTACTACTCCTACGCAGATCGATCGGTATGGTCCGATGATGACTCGTTTGGATAACGAGACCGGTGCCATAGCTCATTCATGGGAACTAAGGCGCATCGGGGATGCATTCCATGGGTGAGCTTAGCCGAGTCAAGTGCTATGAGCCGAGGGCTTGGGGACTAGCAGCGGTCATGTAGACCTCAATACCATCCCTAACCCAAGATACGGAGGGCGTAAATCCATTCTATGTGTGGGTTCTGGATACTCATATATAATTATTTGCTCATGTGTTTGTTCATGCATAGCATATGGTTGATTATAACTTGCTTGTTCTGGTATGGAATTAAGGGAATTCTCACTAAGCTAGTGTAGCTTATACCCCGATAGATGTTTGAATGAACAGGTTATTCCATGAATGCAAAGTGGGGACCGAAATGGTTGGAGCTGAGAATGACTTTGGGATTCCGGCAGGAAATAAGGATACTTGAAGTTATTAGCTAGTTTTTGTGAAATGTTTTGTAATAGATTGCATAGCAAAATCTTTTGATGAATTGTAATTGAAGTATAGTGATTTGTACCTAAAGTATAGTAAATTGTATTTCCTTTACATTATTACTCAAGTTGTACCAATATAAAATGTATCTCTCCAATATGTCTCCTCTATGTGTTGACGCCTTGTACATCGTATGGAAGCCTTCGCATGACTGAGGCGGTCATTCTTAGGCTTTAATATTGTGTACGGTGGACTGCCACGTTTAGAATACCCTTCGGGGCATGACAGAAACCCTAAGTGGAATATAGTAGTTTAAGTCTGGCAATCTCGCACTCTTAGCCCTAGAGGCCGAGGTGTGGTTTTGGTGTGAAGAATAGCTTATAGTAATATAAGGTAGCTTAAAAATATCATATTGGTAAATTTTTTATCTATTTCGAACCCGTTCGGATACAAACTTTGAAAAGCGTGTCCCTGGGCTCGAGATATAAAAAATATACTATTAATACCGTTAGACTCGTATTTTCATAAGGATTTCTAAAATATCAGTTTTATAATTTTTTGATAACTAGAATTATCTGATTTTACGATTTTGTTCGTATTTCATTACTACCAGTAATTAACTAGTTTTTTGCACTATCATTATTATTCATTACACAATTTTATTATTCTTATAAACCCTCCTATTTTTTAGATAAATATTTTATATATTCTAGAAAATTCTGTTTTTCCAAAATTTAGTACGTTTCGGGTTTTTACAGGATCAGTTTCTATTTAAGACCCGGTACTAAAAAAATAAATTAATTTAATAATTGAAAAATATTTTAAAAATATTTTTATTTTCATAAAATAATTTTTTAGAATTTTTCGGGTTATAAAAATATCATTTCTAGCTCATGTTCGCGTATTTTGATCATACTAGTAACTTATTTGCTAATTCACTAAAATAAGTAAATTAATTATCTTATTTTAATTATGAAAAATCTGATACAAATATTTAGAATGAATTTTATATTTTTTTATTTTTATTTATTTTATTAAGAAAGTATTCTTACAACCCATATATTTAAGTACACCTTTCAAACATCACTTCTTTTTCACTTCAATCTTTCTACACTTCATTATCACTTCATGGCATAAATTTTGACTCCTTTTTGGCTGTCTTGTCCCTTGAAATACTCCAAAATTGATTAAAATAAATCTCTTTCAACCATTCTTTAAGAAGTAACACTTACACATTAATTACACATTATAATTTTAAGCTAAAACAACCAAATTCCCTCTCTCTCTCTTCTTACATTTCAAGCCTGCTATAGTGATTTATTGGTTGCCCATTTCTTTTTTTTTTTACTTCGTTTAAGTGTCTTAAAAACTCCTTCTATCTCTCTCTCCCATTTACACCTTCAACCCTTTCCCATTTCTCACCTTTTTCTCTTCATTTTTCCTCTCTTTCTCTCTTCTTTTTCTCTTGTTCTTACAAGAAACCTTGCTGCCCTTATTTTTTATTTGAGCTCCCACACTTATTTCTTCAAGATCCTTTGATAAAACTCTTGTCCAAAGCTTCCATAGTTGATGTAGGTAAAGTATAATGAGAGTTTCATGCATCAAATGACATTCCATAAGCTTAAAAGTTAAGGATGATGATGCCAAAATGAAACACTCCTCTTATCCAAGATTATTCTCTTGTATTATTAGCATTTTCTTGCCAAAAGTAGTTATATTTTGTAGATCTAACTTTTTTTATAGCTTTGATTTTGTATATGTTTTAGATCTTGTTATTTGAGTTATTTTACTATTATTTTGTTTTATTTTCAAGTTATGTTGTTATTACTAATGATTTGTGTATATATTCATCATTCACATAACCATTATATTGTTCATGCATTTATAACTAGTATAATAAACTAGATCTAGTTGTTTTAAGTTCATATATGCATTAGACTTTTGTTTTATATTCATAAATAACTTGTAATAGCTTGATGGTAGTAGGAAAGTATTAGAAAGCTCAAGATCTATTTTAGTTTCAACAAAAATCATTTTTGAAAATTTGGATAAAAAGGGAACCATATTTAGAAAAGCTGTTTTTCAAATTCAAAATGTGTATTTTTCAACTTCAAAATGTGTATTTTTCATTTAAAATGAAGGGCTTAGGGAATAGATATCATAAATGAATGATCTTGATGAGTAAAGTTTAGATCTATGAGTTTATAGTTTACTACCACGGATTTCTTTTATATTTATGTTCGAAGAAAGTGTAAATCTTGGTTTTGAACTTAAACAAAAATGATGAAATTCGTATCTTGGCAAGACCCATTTTAAAAACCACTTTCCAAGTATCAAAATAAAATTTTTTACTTAAGATAATGAAGGCTTAATGTATATATATCATCAAGACTTCATTTTATATGGTTCAAAGATGATTTTCAAAGATTGTTTTTCATAACAAAACCCTATTTTCGGATTTCGGCCAAGGCATAGTTTAAAAATATGTTTTCCAACTTAAAAATGAAGTTTTTATTCAAGATGTGGAAGGCTCTTAAGATAGGACATGTAAGAGATGGACTTTCATAAGTTTAGATGGATTTTATCAAAAGATATGTTCAAAAACAAATTTTGTAAATTCGGATCTCAACCAAGATCAATTTTGAAAACCTATCTTTCAACATAAAAATGAAGGATTTGTTTAAAAAATGAAATGCTTATGGAATAGATATCAATAGGAGATCTTTTTGATAAGTAAACGGTAGATCTACTAATAGAGATTCTCAAAATAGGATGAGATTTCAAAGTATAAAATTTGAGTTTTATTCTAACGTGTGAAATTAGGATGGTTTCAAGATCATGCCTTAAAAACCCTTTTATCAACTCTAAAACATGTGTTTTATGTGAAGAATAAAGAGTATATGTAATAGATATCATCAAGTAATGATTTTTATAAGTTAAAGATGGGATTTGCTAAAAAAAACATGTAGAACAAGGAGTAAAAATAAAGTAGGAAAATTTGAGTTGTCATTTTAAGAAATTCGTAATAATGGAGTAATGGCATGAAAACACTTATTTTCCAAACTCAAAATAGAAGTTTTATTAAAGAAATAAATTCCTTAGTGGCTAGGTATGGTTGAGCCTTAATTTCTAAGTATCAAATGATTTTTACTTAAATGAATCACCATAAAAACAATTTTTACAAAATTCGGATTTTGGGATGAACCATATTTAAAACCATTTTTACAAAATGTAAAATGGAAATTTTTATTGAAAAAAATAGGCCTTTTGGAATATACATAATGAAGGCTTAATTTTAACAAGAATAAATAAATTTTATCAAGGAATTTTTCTAAAAATAAGTGGGGATTGTCAAGAATACAATACTAGCCTTTCTAAGTTGATTTTTCATAAAGTCTTACAAGGAAAAAGTTTTCTAAAAATTTCTTTTATTAAATATCATCAAGAACATGTATATATATATATATATATATCTCATGGAATATCATTTATGTTAGTAACTTGCTCATATTGCATGTATGCTTGCTTTGGATAGTAGAAACTTCACAAACTTATACAAAATTAATTTTCTTAAATTGTTTTCGCTACTGATTTGAACTGATCAGACCTTTTCGAAGCTTCAAAGTTTTCAAAACTTAAAAATGATATTAGAATTAGATAGATCTTTTGAAGTAGATAGAAATCGATATATAATTTGCTAAATTCCGAGTTAAAATGACCAAGTTATGGCCATTTTAAGTTGGAATTCCCGCATAGGATGAGTATTAGGAATTTGATAGTTTTTATAAGATAGTTTGGATTAGTTAAGTAATGAAATACTTATTAGGCTATTTTTTCCTTTTTAGGTGACCTCGAAATCGATTATTCCCTACTACTAGATTACTTTTACTAAGTGACCAGTGATCCAATGGCTGAGTGAGTATTACTTTCGATTCCATTTATTGTATGTGATTGTAGTGATAGTTGCACTAGATATTTGATAAAGATAAAATGGATATGCATGATGGGGATGAATAGGAACTATGTATGGTTGTTGTTGATGTGAAAAATGGAATATAAGAATATCAAAGCTGGGTGATTAACTATTGCTTGTATAGATGAATTAGAATTGACCGTCTGCGATTATTGATTGATCACTTAAAGAATTGGTATAACTGACTATTCGGAATTGAAAATAAATATGGACTCATTCATATCATAAATGGGGATGGAGCATTAGCATTGTTCAGTTGTCCGTTATCCTAAACGGTGTAAAAGTTGGTTAATTGATAAGATCATATTTTATTCAAATCTTGATGATCAATTGAGCTAGAATGGATATTTGTTTTGATTAAATTTTATGTTTCAGGACTAATTTGGATAAAGAAATCAAAACAAGAGAATTTGAATTGAAAAGAGGAAAAATTGAAGTCAAGGCCGGCAATTCATAAGCCGCCGGCTTTTAGATGGCGTAAAATCCAAGGTCGTTGCAGCACAGCCAGCTTTGCCCAGCACAACTTAAACAACATTCAAAGCCGCCTCAAAGCTGCCGGCGTAGAAGATGAAGAAGCCAGCGTAAATGAAGGCCGGTAGCCCAGAACTGAAACATCACCAGCTTTGAAGGAGTTACACTATAAGCCGGCATGAAAGCCGCCGGCCTTGAGGCAGTGTACATGGAAGAATTGAAGAGACATGAAGATGTCCAACACTTGAAGGAAAATGAAGCAACACATCTGTTGGAATGCCTACGCCGGTGTTAAAGCCGCCAGCCTTGAGACGGCGTTCGTTATAAATCAGCCCAACGCTTCATTTCTGACTATATACGCCGGCTAGATCTACGTTCAAAGCTGCCGGCGTTGAAGCGGCCTACATTGTAACAGATATTGAAGGCTGCCAGTGCACTGCCTGTGCAAAGGACAATTTGAAGATACGCCGCCTGTAAGCCGCCGGCGTAGGATCCAAAACGGCCGGCGTACATTGAGAAACTGCAAAGTTCATTAAATGTTTTTCACGAAATTTTTCCTATAAATAGGGGGTCTTCCCCTCACATTCAGAATCATCCAAGCATCCAAATATCCAATACTACAATAGCTTTAGAATATTTAGAATAGGCATTTCATAAGAGATTTTGAAGAGATTTAAAGTTATACAAGATTTGCAAGTGAAGCTTTAGTATTTTGAATTGGTGATTTCTAATCTTATTCTTTTTATGCAATTCATATACTTGAATATTCTGATCATAATGAAATCATTTGCAATTTCTTATTTGATTGTTGAATCATCATCCATGAGTAGCTAAAATTTTTTGTGGGAAGTTGATGAAGCTTTAAACATGCTAAGATGATTTTTGAATCCATGTTATAAGATATTTAGAATCATGAAATATTCATATTGAATTCTGATTATTCATCATGTTTTGGTGTATAATTCTAATAACTCGGAAGGGAAATTAGTGTTCACATGAATTCATAAATTGAGATTAAATTGCAATTGCGGAAGCGGCGTAGTTTAATCTAGTTTAGAAATTATCCATGAATATTAATGCAATGTTTTATGTTGATTTCTCACTAAGGAATTAGGAGATTTTAATATAAAGTATTAGTCAATTATAGAAGGGAGATTTATAATTGTAATTTTGATTCCACTAATGATTTATTTAACGGAAGTTATTGAATTGTTTTGTGGTTTAAAAGGTTTTCAAACTTTGTTTTTAAATCTTGATAATTTCTTATGAATGTTCATGAATTTAATTATCATTATAACATGAGTTCAAGTTGATTGGCAATAGTTTAAAGTGGATTATGCTCCTTCCCACACTTTTCATTATCTCCCTCTCTTTAAAAGCTCATTGCATTTCATATAGATAATTAGTTAGATAAGTTAGTTTAACTTAATCATTTAAAAAGATCAATTGCCTAGATATTAGTATTAGTTGATAATTATTGTAGTTAGTAAATCCTTGTGGGATCGACACTTTATTCATGCTATATTACAATAGAAGACCTAGTGCGCTTGCTAGAAATATGCTTTAAAATTCAATACTTATCACAGCACATCAAGTTTTCTGGCGCCGTTGCCGGGGATTTATTAATATTAAACTAACTTCAGCTTTGCTAGTAGTTTAGGTTTAAATTTAGTTTGAAATTTTTCCTTTTCTCTTTGCAGGTTATATGCGAAGAAGTAGAAGTGCTGAAATTCTACCTTTAGATCCAGAAATCGAAAGAACCCTGCGACAACAGAGAAGAAGGAACCAAAGAAGAGGAGCAATGGCCGAAAATCAAGATAAAACAACCAATTGCAACCAGCTGCTCCAAGGGCAATTCGAGACTATACGGGCCTACAATTCAAGATCCCGCCATACGAATGCCCACTGTGGAGGCAAACAATTTTGAGCTTAAACCGTCCCTAATTCAAATGGTTGAATCACATCAATTTGGGGATATCCAAATGAGACGCCAGATGAACACATTGCAAATTCTTCAATACACATGTCAAACTCAATGGTGTAAGAAACGAAGTCATCCGACTTCAGCTTTTCCCTTTCTCTCTTAGGATAAAGCTTTGGCATGGTACAACTCCCAACCTCCAGATTCAATCATACATGGGCTGATCTGACAAAGAAGTTTTTAAAGAGATTTTTCCCTCCAGCAAGAACCGCCAGATTAAGAAATGAAATTTCCAACTTCACCAAATTCCCTGGAGAATCATTATATGATGCTTGGGAAAGATTCAAAGAGGCGGTCAGAAAGTGTCCACACCATGGTTTACCCGATAATCTACTAATTGAGAATTTCTACCTCAGTCTTGATGAAGCTTTAAGGTCATTAGTAGATGCTACATCGGGCGGATCACTGATGGGGAAGACATATGAGGAAGCTAGTGAGATTATTGAAGAATTAGCTTCTGCTGCTCATAATTGGAGTTGTGAAAGAACAAGATCCAAAGTAGCATCATTGGAAGATAAAGAAGATATCTCACAACTTAAAGCTCAAATGGCAACTCTCATCACTCAAGTAAGTAAACTCACAACTACAAATACTTCCAATAAAAAACAACAAGTGTTTTGTTGTGAGATTTGCTCAGGACCACACTCCTCTTTTGAGTGTCCACATGGATCATCTTCAAATGACGAGCAGCTTAATTATGTGGGAAATTTCCAAAAAGGCAATTTTGGAAACACATATCATCCGAATATGCGAAATCATCCAAATCTTTCATATCGGAATGATGCCAATGTTCTAAAGCCACCACCTGGTTTTCAAGGACAAGGATATGTGAGAAATGCTCCACCTCAACAGCAAATTCAAACATCCACTGATGCATTACTGAGGGATTTCATTGTTACCACAACAAATTCACTCAACAATCAGAATGCAATCATTCAAGATTTGCAAGGGAAACTCCATCAACTTGCACAGCAAGTGAGTAATAGACCATCCGGGTCTTTACCAAGCAACACAGAGGAGAATCCCAAGTCTGTAAATGCAATCACATTGAGAAGTGGAAAGGAGATTGCTCCAGTTGAGGAAACTACTGAAGAGGAAATTTCACCACAGAACAACAAAGGGAAACGAAAGATGGAGGAAACTATTCAAAAACCACCTGAGGTGAAATCATATGTTCCTCCGTTCCTTTTCCAGGAAGACTAAAGCAACAAAAGCTTGATGAGCAATTTTCAAAATTCCTGGATGTTTTCAAAAAGCTGCATATCAACATTCCATTTTTAGAAGTAATTCAAGGAATGCCTTCCTATGCCAAATTCATCAAGGAATTGCTGTCTAACAAGAGGAAGATTGATGGCAATGTGATACTCACTGGAGAATGTTCCATGATCCTACAGAAAAAAAACAGTCTGCCCACTAAGCTCCGAGATCAGGGAAGTTTTACTGTTCCTTGCACCATTGGTGATTGTTATTTTGATAAAGTTTTAATTGATTCTGGTGCAAGTATCAACTTAATGCCTTCATCTATATTTCAAAAACTAGGATTAGGAGATTGCAAAGATACACATGTAACTTTGCAACTTGCTGATAGAAGTGTAAAATACCCTAGGGGTATTGTAGAAAATGTCCTAGTTAAAGTTGACAAATTCTTTTTCCTGTGGATTTTGTAGTGCTTGACATGGATGAAGATAGGGAAGTTCCCATGATCTTGGGCAGACCGTTCCTTGCAACAGGAAAAGCACTAATTGATGTGGAACAAGGGCAACTTACATTACGGTGATGGATGAACAGGTTACTTTCAATGTCTATGAGGCAATGAAGAAATTTGATGATGCCAATGCCTGTTACACCATCAATACCATTGATGAGCTGGTTTCTGAGTCTTGAGGAACAAACTGGTGTGGAGACTATGGAGTCTGTCTTAAGAGACGTGGACAATTGGAGTGATGATGAAGAGAGAAGAAAAATGGAAGATGTACCAATGATCAAAACCAGATATTATGAATCTTTGGGTACAAATGAGCAAAGCAAGTTCCATCTTTGATGCAGCCACCGACCTTGGAACTAAACCACTTCCTGACCATCTGAAGTATGCTTTTCTTGGAATTGGCGATACTTTGCCAATTATCATTTCATCTGCATTGACAGATACACAAGAACAACAGTTGATTGATGTGTTGAAAAAGCACAAGGAAGCAATCGGATGGACCATTGCTGATATCAAGGGTATTAGCCCTACCATTTGCACTCACAAAATTCATGGAAGCTGAGTGTAAACCTACAGTTCAACCACAAAGGAGACTAACCCGACACTTAAAGAAGTTGTCAAGAAAGAAGTTTGAAGCTGCTTGACGCAGGTATCATCTATCCTATCTCTGATAGTAAATGGGTTAGTCCGGTTCAAGTAGTGCCAAAGAAAGGTGGTATGACTGTAGTGAAGAATGAGCAAAATGAATTGATTCCTACTCGTACTGTGACTGGGTGGAGAGTTTGTATTGATTACAGGAAGTTGAACGATGCCACTCGAAAGGATCACTTTCCACTTCCCTTCATTGATCAGATGTTGGAGAAACTTGCAGGGCATGATTATTACTGTTTTCTTGATGGATATTCTGGATACAATCAGATTCTATTGCACCCGATGATCAAGAGAAAACAACATTCACTTGTCCTTATGGCACATTTGCCTTTAGGAGAATGCCTTTTGGACTTTGCAATGCACCTGCTACATTTCAGAGGTGTATGATGGCTATATTCTCAGATATGCTTGAGAATTTTATCGAGATCTTCATGGATGATTTTTCAGTCTTTGGAAAGTCATTCGATCTATGTCTTGAGAATTTAGCCTCGGTTCTACAAAGATGCAAAGATACCAATCTGATCCTGAATTGGGAAAAATGCCACTTCATGGTTAGAGAAGGGATAGTGTTGGGTCACAAAATTTCTGCGAGAGGAATTGAAGTGGATAAAGCCAAAGTGGAGATTATTGAGAAGTTACCACCACCCACGACTGTTAAAGGAGTCAGAAGTTTTCTTGGACATGCTGGCTTCTACAGACGATTCATCAAGGACTTCTCCAAAATTTCGAGACCTCTTTGCAACCTTCTGGAAAAAGATGCGGTGTTCAATTTTGAGAAATGTCTGCAGGCATTCAATTTATTAAAGGAAAAGCTCATTTCCACACCAGTGATCATTGCGCCAGACTGGGAGCTTCCTTTCGAACTCATGTGTGATGCCAGCGACTTTGCAGTTGGAGCGGTACTTGGTCAGAGACGGGTAAGATCTTTCATGTTATATACTATGCAAGTAGAACACTAAATGAGGCCCAGAGAAATTATGCCACTACTGAGAAAGAGCTTTTAGCTGTTATCTTTGCATGTGATAAATTTAGGCCTTATCTGATAGGTTCTAAAGTTGTAGTACTGACCATGCAGCTCTCAAGTATTTGTTTGCTAAAGCTGATGCAAAACCTAGGTTGATTAGATGGGTTTTACTACTGCAAGAATTTGATCTTGAAATTAAAGATAAAAAGGGAACTGAAAATGTTATTGCTGACCATTTGTCTAGACTTGAATCTGATAGTCTAGACATTCCATCAATGAGAAGTTCCCTGATGAACATTGCATGCAGTAGAGATTCTTGATTTGCCATGGTATGCTGATATTGTGAATTATTTGGTTAGTAAGATTATCCATATGGTTTATCATATCCTCAAAAGAAAAAGTTTTTGCATGATGTAAAATACTATTTTTGGGATGAACCATATCTGTTTAAAAAATGTGCTGACCAAATAATTAGAAGATGTGTGCCTGAATCTGATCAGCTTAGCATTTTAGAACACTGTCATTCAAGGGAAGCAGGAGGACACTTTGGTGTTCAAAGGACTGCAGCAAAAGTATTGTCATCTGGATTTTATTGGCCTAACTTGTTTCGTGACTGCAGGAATTTCATTATGTCATGTGCTCAATGTCAAAGGACAGGTAACATTTCTAAACGACATGAATTACCACAAAACAATATTCTGGTAATTGAGCTTTTCGATGTTTGGGGGATTGACTTTATGGGTCCTTTTCCCTCATCTTTTTCAAATAAATACATACTTGTGGCAGTTGATTATGTTTCAAAATGGGTGGAAGCTGTTGCTTTACAAACAAATGATGCCCGAGTAGTTTTGAAATTTTTGAAAAAGAATATTTTTACCAGATTTGGTGTGCCCAGAGCTATAATTAGTGATGGGGGGTCTCATTTTTGTAACAGGCAATTTGAAAAACTTTTGGCAAAATACGGTGTTACACATAAAGTGACTACCCCCTATCATCCACAAACAAGTGGGCAAGTTGAAGTTTCTAATAGGGAGATAAAAAGAATTTTGGAAAAAACAGTTAATGCATCAAGAAAAGATTGGTCTTCAAAATTAGATGATGCATTATGGGCTTACAGGACTGCTTTTAAAACCCCTATTGGAATGTCCCCATACATGCTTGTTTTTGGTAAATCATGTCATCTTCCTGTAGAACTTGAGCACAAGGCATTTTGGGCTATAAAATTCCTTAACTTTGATGAAAAAGCTGCAGGTAAAAAGAGATTGCTCCAATTGAATCAACTGGAAGAATGGAGAAATGAGGCATTTGAAAGCGCTCGTATCTATAAGGAACGAGCAAAGAAATGGCATGATAGGAACATCATCAAACGAGAATTTTTCCTGGACAAAAAGTTTTACTTTACAATTCTCGTTTGAAGTTGTTTCCTGGAAAATTACGGTCAAGATGGTCGGGACCGTTTGAGATAGCAAAAGTTTTTCCATATGGAGCGGTTGAATTAAAAACTGAGGATGATCGAACTTTTAAAGTGAATGGGCAACTGCTCAAGCATTATTTTGAGGGGGAAAATCTTGACAGTACTACTACTGTCATCAATCTTAAAGAACCATGATCAGGTCAGGAAAGTCGGGCTAAGCGACTTTAAACTAAGCGCTTCTTGGGAGGCAACCCATGTCTAATTTTAGAGTAATTTTTATTTGTTTGTTTTTACTAACTTAGCTATTAGTGTGGCAGGATATTTAAAAAAAAAAATTTCAAAAGTTGAAGGCCGGCTCAGAGCTAGCCTTGAGCAAGCTTGAGAAAACAAGGAAGGCCGGCTCAAGCCGCCGGCTTAGAGCCGGCGTAAAAGTCAGTACAGGAGTAGGTGAGCACCGCAATTTAGGCCGGCTTGGGAAAGGTCTAGGCCGCCGGCTTATATGCCGGCGTTGGAGTACAAGATTTACGCTGGCAAGGGAAGGTGAAGGCCGCCGGCTTAAGGCCGGCTATATTGCAGATTTCTTGATTTCTGAAAATTCCCGATGAAGGCCGGCATCTGGGATTCAAAAGCCGCCACTTTTGCCGGCGTATCCATTTAGGCCGGCAGCGTAAATCGATAAGCGGCCAGCTTTGAGCTCTCGGTATGTAATTTTTTCACTTACACTGGCTTAAAGCCGCCGGCTTACATTGCAGAAATGCCGGCGTACATTGTGCAGAAGCTTAAAAACAGGTACGAATCTCTCTCTTCTTTCATTCTCTCATCCTCTTTCTCTCAATCACTTCAATCAAGAACACCACTCCTAGTTCATCAATCCATTGCGTATAATCCAGCTGATCAAGTAAGTGTATATCACCTTTGCTCTTAGTTTTCGATCTAATCCATTATATTACATATATGTTTGTCCAATCTGATGATAAATGGGTTTTTTGCTGGAATGTGATATTAGCTTCAAGTTTGATTACTTTGATGATGTTTGGTTTTAAGCTGCACTTCGTTTCATACATGTTTACATTTGATTGATCAATCTGTTGATCATTGTGTTGTATTGAATCCATGATTTGATCAGATTAAGAAACTAGGGTTCTTGAGATTGGGGGTGTATTAAATTTCGAAATTGGGGGTTGTTGCAATTGAAGTTACAGCTGCTGAATTAGATTGTTTTAATGTTAGATTAGTAGCTCCAATACTTGCATTGTGTTAAAATTTGTTAGAATTGAACTTGGAATTGAATTTGTACTCAATTTTGATACACAATCTGTATAAAAATGTTTTGGAACTTTAAAGGAAAAATTTTGAACAACATATCAGTTTGAAAATTTGAAAATTCCAACGTTCAATTCTGAGCTGGCAAGCCTAAGCTAGCTTTGATTTTATTTTGCAAGTGTACATGCCCCATACAAGTTCATGATCAATAGTTCCATTAATTATATGCCTATTATTTCTAAAATTGTTCTAGCTCATGTTTAAGGCATAAATTTGAAATTGATTAATATTGTGCATTCCTTAATACTAATTGAATTCAAATTATTTGTAGGAATGGCCCCAAAACAAAAACGACCAAGAACGGGTGATGCTTCTACATCGGGTTCAGATACCCGAAATCTGCTGTCCAGTCAGCAGTACGCCAAGGACAAAAAGAAAAGGCTGGTCAAGAATGACTTTATAAACATCCAGTATTTAGACTGGTGCTTGCTGGATCAGTTTGATATGGTAGACAGAATTCGAGGGATTATTCAAGATCCAGCGTGGCTGAGATTATTTGACCTTCGGGAGCCAGCATACAAGAATCTGACGATAGAGTTCTTGTCTACGGTCAAAAATATCCCAGACCGTGAGGAGTCCACCTTCCAGTTCCAGGCCTATGGCCAGATACAGGAAGTAAAATTGAAGCAAATAGGCCATATTTGGGACTGTATGACAGTACGGAAAAGAGAACAGGACTTTGCCAAACAGTTGGCCAGAGGACATGACACAGGAGGCTTACTGGGCCCACCTAGTTGGTCCTGGATCAAATGAGCACTTTGTCCCATCAAAATCACTGGCCACGACATTCCGTGCCATTGAGCACAAGCTCCTCCATCACATTATTGCAACATGAGCTGCAAGAAAACGAGTCACAGCAAGGTGACTACATTTGATATGTTCTACTGTTTAGCCTTATTAGAGGTTACAGGATTGATCTCGGGGTGGAGGTAACAAATTTTATATACCGGCAGGCTGAGGACACGAGGACCCGAGGTCTGGGTTGTGGAGGCTACATCACGGATATTGAAGGGGATGAACATTTTCGAGCCTCCACAGGACGATGAGGTGTAATGAGTGTAAGAGGATCACATCTGCACCATTTAAAGGCTGGGGATTGCTGAAAACCCCAGGCCAGCACAGCCACCGGTATTGGAGGAGATTGAGTTGATATTTCCAGGATATTTTTCCTAGAGACGTTCCATTTGAGATGCCATCTACATCTGCTCCACCTCCTCCTACAGACGCTTCATCGGCATACGGTATGGACCAGCTTAGGCTGGATGTTGAAGAGCTGAAGCGTAGAGTCAGGAGCTCAGAGATAGTCAAGAAAGGGAGAGAAAAAGAACAAGAAATTCAGAAAGACTATCTTTGATGCGCTGAAGACGGCCATCTGCTGCATTAGCCCAGAGACGGGGGCTGGCATGACCTATCAGACTTCATCTGAGTCTCATCACTCAGATAGGCTCAGTTTAGAGCATACTCACAGATGGTCAGCCCAGGAGACACTGCAGACAGACACACATGAGGCAGCAGCAGCAGACAGAGCCCGGGGCCGAGCAGAGAGCTAGAGACCCTGCTAGCTCTTATTTGCTTTTATTTGATATCTATATTATTGGCCTGTATATTTATTGAGTACCCAAGTTCCTGTGGGTGAACTCATTTCTTATTTTTCTGCTTTTATTCTGCTTTTATTTTGTTTTTGTTTTTGTTTTTGTTTTTTTTGTAGTGATTACAGGAATCGAGCAAAGCAAATCTCTTGCAATGCCAAATTTTGATGATTATGAATCAACTGACTTCAGGGAAGTATCCAATTCATTTCTTATTTCTTTCTCTTTTATTTGTTGAAAAACAGTGAGGTCACTGTTTGATTGAAGTGTGGGGGAAGGAATAGAATTACATGAAGTGCTGAAGTGATGAATATGATCTGTTTGCTGTTGTTTATATTGAAAAATCTTCACCTTGTATTTTTGGTTTGAAAGCAAATCATGAGGAAATTCTGCCAAAATTTTTTCAAAAATCTCTTGAAATTGGAGATAGTACAAAGCAAAGAATGAAAATCAATGAAATTGACTTGTGAAAGTATCTTACTCACCTGCTATTGTGATTGGTTTACTAAGTTAAATTAAGTTGTAAAATCCTTAAGGAACAAGTTTACTTTATTTTTAACTTTGGAATTGGAAATTTAAGAGCTGGTCGAGTCCTTTTGTTGAAAAATAAACAGGTCTACTTCTTGGAAATTTTAATTTGTATATTCTTTGAATTTTAACACTTGGTGAAAGAGGTAGAAGAAACTTTTAAACTTAGTGATCCTTCATAAAAATAAGTCTTTGATATTGTATTGCATTCAAAAAGAAAGAAACAAGCATAGCCACTACTCCTCTGACTTGAAATATTGAGTTATGAGTATCTGAACTTGAATGTTAAAGTGAGGAAGAGTTCTTAGGGGTATTTTGAAACCTGGTCACTTAGGTGATGAGCCTGGGATGTGCCGACTCAATGAACTCACTGTAACGAGAAGGGAAGAATGGCAAAAGTTCAATTCATGAGCTTTGAAAAACAAAAAGATGGAGGCAAAAACCTCCCAAAAAGAAAATAAATGCTTGAGAAAGAAAAAGAAAAAATGAATGCAAAATATGCAAAGGAAGGAGACTTATAATAAAGAAGGAGAAATTCTAAGGAAAAAGTAGATACCACATGCTTTCATTTTGTGTTACTTAGAATATATATAACTAGAAATCCAAGAAGTTTAAATGAGTATTTTTCCTTAGTGGATTGAGTATTTGCTTTTGAATTGAAAGTTCTTTGTTAAAGTTGAGATTAAAACTTGTTTTGTTTGGATTAACTTCTTAATTTTTATTATAGTACTCTAATTGCAAGGAATTAGTATGGTTAGAGCTGTAGATACAAGAAAAACAAGTTAAAGAATTGAGATTGAATGAAAAATTGTACTATCTAAAGAGATTTCATTTATTCTTCATTTTGCTTGAGGACAAGCAAAAGTTCAAGTGTGGGGAATTGATAAGATCATATTTTATTACAAATCTTGATGATCAATTGAGCTAGAATGGATATTTGTTTTGATTAAATTTTTATTTCAGGACTAATTTGGATAAAGAAATCAAAACAAGTGAATTTGAATTGAAAAGAGGAAAAATTGAAGTCAAGGCCGGCAATTCATCATTGAAAGCCGCCGGCTTTTAGAGCGTAAAATCCAAGGCCGTTGCAGCACAGCCAGCTTTGCCCAGCACAAGTTAAACAACATTCAAAGCCGCCTCAAAGCTGCCGGCGTAGAAGATGAAGAAGCCAGCGTAAATGAAGGTCGGCAGCCCAGAACTGAAACATCACCAGCTTTGAAGGAGTTACACTATAAGCCGGCATGAAAGCCGCCGGCCTTGAGGCAGTGTACATGGAAGAATTGAAGAGACATGAAGATGTCCAACACTTGAACAAAAATGAAGCAACACATCTGTTAGAATGCCTACGCCGGTGTTAAAGCCGCCGGCCTTGAGACGGCGTTCGTTATAAATCAGCCCAACGCTTCATTTCTGACTATATACGCCGGCTAGATCTACGTTCAAAGCCGCCGGCGTTGAACGGCCTACATTGTAACAGATATTGAGGCTGCCAGTGCACTGCCTGCGCAAAGGACAATTTGAAGATACGCCGCCTGTAAGCCGCCGGCGTAGGATCCAAACGGCCGGCGTACATTGAGAAACAGCAAAGTTCATTAAATGTTTTTCACGAAATTTTTCCTATAAATAGGGGGTCTTCCCCTCACATTCAGAATCATCCAAGCATCCAAATATCCAATACTCCAAGTAGCTTTAGAATATTTAGAATAGCATTTCATAAGAGATTTTGAAGAGATATTTAAAGTTATACAAGATTTGCAAGTGAAGCTTTAGTATTTTGAATTGGTGATTTCTAATCTTATTTTTTATGCAATTCATATACTTGAATATTCTGATCATAATGAAATCATTTGCAATTTCTTATTTGATTGTTGAATCATCATCCATGAGTAGCTAAACCATTTTTGTGGGAAGTTGATGAAGCTTTAAACATGCTAAGATGATTTTTGAATCCATGTTATAGATATTTAGAATCATGAAATATTCATATTGAATTCTGATTATTCATCATTTTTGGTGTATAAGAATTCTAACAACTCGGAAGGGAAATTAGTGTTCACATGAATTCATAAATTGAGATTAAATTGCAATTGCGGAAGCGGCGTAGTTTAATCTAGTTTAGAAATTATCCATGAATATTAATGCAATGTTTTATGTTGATTTCTCACTAAGGAATTAGGAGATTTTAATATAAAGTATTAGTCAATTATAGAATCGGGAGATTTATAATTGTAATTTTGATTCCACTAATGATTTATTTAACGGAAGTTATTGAATTGTTTTATGGTTTAAAAGGTTTCAAACTTTGTTTTTAAATCTTGATAATTTCTTATGAATGTTCATGAATTTAATTATCATTATAACATGAGTTCAAGTTGATTGGCAATAGTTTAAAGTGGATTATGCTCCTTCCCACACTTTTCATTATCTCCCTCTCTTTAAAAGCTCATTGCATTTCATATAGATTTAGTTAAGATAGTTAGTAACTTAATCATTCTAAAAAGATCAATTGCCTAGATATTAGTATTAGTTGATAATTGTCTAGTAGTTAGTAAATCCTTGTGGGATCGACACTTTATTCTTGCTATATTACAATAGAACACCTAGCGCTTGCTAGAATATGCTTTAAAATTCAATACTTATCACAGCACATCATTAATCATGATCCATAAATGAATTAATGAGTAGGTTAATCGTGATCTACAAACGAATTTATCAGTAGGTTGACCGTGATCCTAAACGGCGGAGTACCACAGTATTCGTTAATCTACTAACCTGGGATGGAGAGCGCAAGTCGATCCACATATGATTTTCGACTGGTCATATGTTTGTTGATTCCATATGTTTGATGCATATCATTTGTCTGACTAATCACTTGTTTGTATGATGTGTTATAAATATGATCTTGGAAGTTCTCACTCACTAAACTAGTGTAGCTTATACCCCAATAGATGTTTGATTAAACAGGTTAGCTCAAGAATGCTACATGGGGACTGAGATGTCTAGAGCCGAGTATGACCTTGGGATTTTGACTGGTAGTATGAATACTTGGAGATTAGTTAGATCTTGTGAATTTCTTTGAAATGGTTTACGTAGTGAAATCTTTTAATGAATTGTATTTGAAGTATAGTGAATTGTATTTCCATTACATTGTTACTCAAGTTGTATCAATATAAAATGTATCATTCCGATGTGTCTCCTCCATGTGTTAGACGCCTTGTACATAGTATGGAAGTCTTTGCGTGACTGAGGCGGTCATTCCTAGGCTTTAATATTGTGTATGGCAGACTGCCACATTTAGGGTACCCTTCAGGGGGTGATAGAAACCTTCGAAACCATAAACAGGATCTGATAAAGATTCAACAACTTACGTTATCAAATGAATTAAATAAAAACTGAAACCATAAAAGTAAATCGTCTAGCAAAACATATCACCAACAAAACGATCTAATAACTTAATTTATCCGAAAACCTTATGCTAAATAATTCACCTATTTGATCTTTAACATGCAAATTGAGGCAATACATCTGAATAATATGTATTGGTAAAATAATAAGAAGTAATTTCCTATAATTGAAAAATCCTAAGATTTTATAGTAATCTTATAAGTAAAACCTCAAACTCAAAAACAGAACCGAAATTTTAAAGTCAAATCAAGTCAACCATAAACCTTAAAAAATCCAAACTCGATCAAACAACTTCTAAAACCATAAAATAATAAATTAATTATAAAAATATTATGAACTCAAATTATGAATCATATATAGTATAAATCCTAAAAAAGATCATATTGTCCACAATTTCAATTGTTTCAAACCTTTAGGGGATCAATTCCCATATATGATCATGAAAATGTAAATCAAAACAATATAATTTAATTAATATTTAGTAATAAAATAATGCAAATTTATTTTCTATAATATGTTATTCGAATTTTTAAATCAAATTTCATCAACCAAATAGTTTCCTCACCAATCGTTAGCATGCAAACCGAGATAACAAAGCTGGATAATAATTAATGATAAAATAATATCAATTCATTTTTCAAAAATCATTTAATGATTTATTGTTTCGCAAAAATATAAGATCAAAATTTTTCGGGTAAAAAAAACTTTAGATATAGCTCATATACGTGCATTTTATCATTACTGGCAACTTATATGATATTTTACTATTACTATTCATCACTATTTACTTTAATTTCTGCTTTATTTGTTGCCATTTTTTGTTCCTTATAATTTAACGTTATTTACTACTATTACAAATTATCTCATTATGTGTCAAATTTGTCACTTTTCACTGATTTTTTTCCTTCCAACCACTATTCATGCCTGCTGTATCCCTCTACTGCAACAACCTTTTTTCTCTTTTTCAAATTATTTATCCTTTAATTCCTCAAATTATCTCTATAAATACCTACCTCCATTCACACTTCTTATACTTTACAACTCTCATCATATTTCTCTCTTTTTCTCTCTTTTTCCTTGCTTCCCATTTCTTTTTCATACACAAACATACTTGTAAGCCCCGAAAAATTTCGGTAAATAATTCCAAGATGAACTTTGAAAATAAACCCCAAAAATCACTCCAAATTAAAACCGAACTACGATCGAGTCTTAAAATATAAACGAAAGTAAGAATTCATTAGACTTGAGAAAATCTAAAAATAAAATAAGGACTACAAAAGTCCTTAAGTCCAAAAACCATTACGTAAGATAAATTGCTTACCTAATCTATAATTCATAAAAATCGGTACAAAATAAAACACAGTGATAATTTGCTAAAAGCAAGTTAATCTATAACATGACAAATTGAAGGATCAGGAAATCAACGAAGGCCAATTCCATAACTAGGCTTTGGCACGATTAAGAAAAACTTTATCTGCCAATAATAAAATATAGACTTTGGAAATCCCAAACGACCAGACTAATAATCCTAATAGACGGAAATCACAATAAAGCCCTAACGATCAAATCAAACTTCCAAGAATCATAGAACGAGTTGGAAATTGAAATCTCGTAATCTTGAGAAGGAAGAATTCAAGAAACAAAATAACAAATTAAATAATCCTTAAGTTAACCAATTGTTCATAAAACCTTAAATCGAAGCAAAAATAAATTCGAAAACAAAACACTATGAAGATCCTTTTTCAAAGAAAATATAAAAAATTAAGATTTCCCCAAAATCATTCCAAAAATCGATATTTGACTCAAACTTAAGAAAATCATATATGGTAACCATTACCACTATAACTCCAGATATAATAATTCAATTCAGGATTTCTGAAAAGCAAAAGCAGTAAGAGATATTGAGTACTTATAAAAATAAATTTAAAATAAATTTCTCAAACTAAATACGTTGTATAACAGAAAATCTCAGTTTCCAAATTAGCAAAGGTCTAAACCGGAAAATCATCCGGAAACCCTAACCGGAATACAATAGTGTAAGTCCGGCAATCTAGCACCTTTAACCCTAGAGGCCGAGGTGTAGTTTAAATAAGTAGAATAGCTCGTAGTAATATAAGTTTGTATAAAAATATCAGATTGGTAAATTTTTAACCTATTTTGAACCGTTCGGATACAGACTTCGAAAAGCGTATCCCGGGGCTCGAGATATCAAAATATACCATTAGTACCGTTAGACTCGTAATTCCACGAGATTTCTAAATTATATTTATATAATTTTCGGGTTATAAAAGTTACAGTTATACCTTTTTGCCGTATTTTCATTTCTACCGGTAATTGATTATTCTTTTGCACTATTCATTTTATTTCATTACACAATTTTATTATTATTATTATTATTATTATTATTATTATTATTATTATTATTTTTATACCCTGGGTTTTCTAGTAATCAAGTAAACTTCGAAAAAAAAAAAAATGAAACCCTAAACCGATTTAGTTCAAGCTTTGTGAGAAAGGCATAGAAACCCAAATTTCGGCTTTTCCACGGTTTCCAAATAAGAAACTTTATAAGCAAAATTAATTTTGGATATAGTCTTGATTATATTTCAAACCAAGAAAAGATCAGATTTTTAGAAAATTTCAATTCCGGATCATCCCGAGACCCATTATAGAAAAGCGTGCCCCGGAACTAGAATTTCAAAACTTTCTTTATGAATACTCATTTGAATCGAAATAAATAAGGATTTCAAAAATATATTTTTCATAATTTTCCGGCTTACAAAAAATACAGTTATAACCTTTTTATTCGTATTTCCTTACTACCGGAAATTAAATTGTCTTGTCAACTATTCACTACTATTCAAAAAGTACCACCTATACCACCTATACTACCTATTAGCACACTCTACCATTTCAAACCCTTACCATCACTCAAATCAATCCCTTTTCTCCATGCTTTTTGTCCCTTCAACTTTATTACAATTTATGACAAGTGACACAAAATCAAATCAAAGCCAAATCAAAGGAAACAAATCAAATTCCCTTCCCCCACAAGGCTCCCAAACCGGCGTGAATAGTCCCCCCGCCCCCCATCCATGCTCCATTTAAAATTTTCCTTCTTCTTTTAACCTAAATCCCTTTCATATATAAAACTATATTTCCTCTCTCTCTCTTCATTCTTTCATTTTCTCAACTTTGAAAAGTGAAAAGCTCTCCAAAAACCCTCTCATTCCCTCTCTTGGCCGAAAGTTTTGAGGCTCCCCACACACACACACAACTTCCATTCTTCTTTTCATCTTCCATTCCACTTCAAAGTAAGTAAAGTTTCACTCCTTCCACTCAATAGATCTTTGTTATGGCTAAGTGATTCTTGGATATTTCCAACCAAAGGACCCCATGAGCTTTTGCTAGGTCAAGGAAAGATCAAAACAAGAATACCGAACATCTCAAAGTAGATCTACCATTTAAAGGAGCTTTCATGACAAAAGCTTTATGTTTATCCATCAAAAAGTGTTTCTAACAAAAGATCTTTTACAAAAATATAGTTTTTATGTTTTCAAAACTCATTTAAGCATTGGATATAGTAGATCTACCATTTTATTACTCATAATCATGTAGGCATTTAAAGTTTCATTATTATTTTGTGGCTATGTGCTTTAATAGTCTTTAATGCTTTTGTCTTTAGTAAATGACTTTCCTAGTATATAGAGCTATAGATAGATGAGTCCTTGAAGTCAAAAAGAAATGTACTTTGCAAGAAAAAGACTTATGAAAATTCGGATGACTTTGGAAACCTAGGTCAAAAACACTTTTATCAACTTCTAAACATATATTTTATAAGAGAAATGAAGCCTATGAGTATTAGATAATGTTTAGTAATATTTTTCATGAGTCTAAATGAGTTTTTACTAAAGAAAATGTTGGTAACAAGAAATGAAGTTCATAGAAGCTTTGAGCTAAAAGTTATATAGACAAAATTCGTAATAATGGATGTAGGATTAGAAAACACTATTTTTCCAACTTCAAAAATAATATTTTCTTAAACAAATGAATTCCTTAGGATATAGTAATAATACTTAAAGTTTTAAGTACAAAATATATTTTTTCCTAAAGGAATCAACTTGAAAATGGACTTTTGTAAATTCGGATTTTTGGAAACCCCATAGTAAAAGACCCACTTAAAAGTTTATAAATGTGGATTTTGTTAAAGAAATAAAGGCCTTAGGATATAACTAATATAAGGGTCAAAATTTCTTTAAACAAAGTAGAGTTTTTCTATAGAAAATCCTTGTAATATGTAGGTGTGGTCAAGAGTAGTAAATTCACTTACTAAACATTGGTATGAAATGGTTTTTAAGAAAAGTTTATTTTCAAATTCTTTAAATCTAAAAAGTTATAAGAACATAGACTCATTAAAGTTCACATCATGACATTCATGATAGGGAAAATCATTTCCATTGCATTTAGTATCATTTTATACTTAGGAATCTCAAATACATTCATGAAAACCGCATTTTTGGAATTGATAAACCCGCTGTACAGATCTGATCCCTCAATTCCGAGGCTTAGATATTTTCAAAACTTGATTTAAACTTCATATTTAGAAAGCTCTTCCGAAGTAGATAGAAATCGATATAAAATTTGCGAGATTCCGAGTTAAAATGACCGAGTTATGGCCGTTTTAAGTTGGAATTCCCGCTTAGGACGCGAATTACGAATTTGATAAGTTCGTATGAAGTCGTTGGATTAGTTTGAGTTGAAATACTTATTAGAGTATTTCTTCCTTTTTAGGTTATCTCGAGTTCGACGATTCCCTACCACCGGATTATTATTACTAGAAGAAAAGCGAACCTATGGCGGAGTGAGTTTTCTCCTTGTTTTGTTACCTTGATTGTGCTTGTAATTAGTCGCATTAGAATCTTAGGAACAAGATAAAAATCGATATGAATGGGGATGGGATATATGATGAGATTGTGATGAATTTATGTCAAAGAATACTAAAGCATATCGAAACCACGATTTGATTGGATGACTGCACTGTTCATATTATTTCTGTTATGTGCATGATATTGGCTGGTCACTCTAAAGAATGTATAAATATCTTGACCTAAGCAAAAAGGTAAATTGATCATGCATCGCATCGAACATATTGCATTTGGTAGCATGCTACTCCTACGCAGGTCGATCGGTATGGTCCGGACTCGTTTGAGTAATGAGACCCAGTATCAGAGCTCATTCATAGGAAACTAAGGCGCATCAGGGATGCAGTCCATGTGTGAGCCTAGCCGAGGCGAGTGCTAAGAGCCAGGGCTTGGGGACTAGCAGTAGTCGTGTAGACTTTAATACCATCCTTAACCCAAGATACGGAGGGCGTAAATCCGTTCTGTGTGTGGGTTCCGGATACCCATGCATAATTGCTCATGTGTTTGTTCATGCATAGCATATGATTGATTAATAACATGTTTGTTACGGTATGGAATTAAGGGAATTCTCACTAAGCTAGTGTAGCTTATACCCCAATAGTTGTTTAAGTGAGCAGGTTATTCCAAGAATACTAAGTGGGGACCGAATTGTTTGGAGCTGAGAATGACCCCGGGATTTCGGCAATGAATTCGAATGTTTGATGTAATCTGCTAGTTTTATGATCTGTCTTGTAATAGTTATATAAGGAAGTCTTGGGATAAATGTAATTGAAGTTTGATGAATTATATTTTGAAGTACAGTGTTTTGTATTTGGAGTATAGTGGATTGCATTTCCTTTTCATTGTTACTCAATTGTATCAACATAAAACGTACCATTCCGATGTGTCTCCTCTATGTGTTAGACGCCTTGTACATAGTATGGAAGCCTTCGCGTGACTGAGGTGGTCATTCTTAGGCTTTAATATTGTGTACGGCGGACTGCCACGTTTAGGGTACCCTTCGGGGCATGACAATACTTCTTTGATTCATCTTTTTAAAGTAAATGCATTCCCCATACATCCTTAGTTGATATTAGGTGTTGTTTCATGCATTTTCCATAGATAAAAATCTCCCCATGATGCATAAAAGCTAAGAATGATAATGTAAAAAATGAACTCATGTCTCATCTACATTATGATCATGTTGAAGTTATATTCTTGTTGATATATTTTTGTCAACTAATCTAACTATCTATATTATAAATATAGTTATGTACATATTTATATCAATATAAGCATATTGCTCACTAACTTAACATCTATTTCATGTTTATATTTATTTCATGCTTTTTATTTATTTTCATGCTCTTACTATATATTTTGAGACTTGTCCTTAATCAAGTCAAAACAAAAAAGAGACTTGTCCTTAATCTAAATCCTGGGAATACCTTGTCCAAAAGTTCAAAGGCTTCCAGTTTATTTATTTTGCTCTTAATTATTTTGCTATCTAAGGGAACTTGTTTATTTCCGAGTCCCGGGGAGCCTTGACATGAATCTAAGACTCCCATGTTGTTCTTATTTTCTTGCTTTTTATTATGGGACTTGTCCATTTCTAAGTCCTAGGAAGACTTGAATAAAAATTTAAAACTTTCACAATTTTTTTCTCTTTCTTTTCTTTTTCTTATGCTTGTCTTTTCTTTTTATGAAACTTGCTCAAATCTAAGTTTTTGGAAGTTTTGATAACAAGCTAAGACTTTCATGTTTTGTTCTTATATTCTCATTTAATTTTCTATCTCTTTTTTTTTCTACATGGATTTATTTTTCATCTCATAACGGAAATATAAGTTTATATTCATACATGATCATAGAATGATGTTGTAAACCCCTAAAATTTTCGATTAATTTTAAGTTTGATATTAGAATTAAAAGTCAATCGAAGCCCTAAAGGTTAACAAAAGTCTAGTACAAACCCTAGAATTTAAATTCGGCATTCCTGTGTTCTTTAGCCCTAGGAAACGAAGTTGAGTTAATTAGTGATAATAGTTCGTAATTTCTAGGGAAACAGAAAAATATTAGATTCGCGAATTTTGAGTGTGTCACGCCCCATAGGGTATCCTAAACGTAATAGCCCGCCACATACTATAAAAGACTCTCGAATTTCTATTCCAGCCTTTCGGGAGTCTTGTATAGATGTAAAGCGTCCCTTTACGACAATAGAATACTCAATCAATGGAGTTAAGAAGTTTAATGTGGCATTCATTAGCCATAGATAATAAACCAAAACACATATAATACTTTACAAAATCTAAGGGGCAGTCCCCCGCAAAATAATATCAAGTCCATTACAGTCATCCAGAGTCCTTTAGTTTCCAACAGGAGTCTATACAAAATTGAAGCAAACTTCTATGGGAAACTCCTATCTCCGGTACCTGACCTGTGGCTTGCCTTGGTTTAAGCCAGATAAACTCGTGCTGCAATAAGTAAAAACTATGGGGAGTAAGCTAACTAGCTTAATGAGTAAGAACTTTCATATCACAATTAAATACAATTCATTCAAACAAGTGATTATCCACGCAAATGTATGCATCAAACAAATGGTTTCAACAAACATATGACCAGCCGGAAATCACATGTGGATGGACTTACGCCCTCCATCCCGGGTTAGCAGATTAACGAATCCTGCGGTATGACGCCGTTTAAGCTCATGGTCAACTGAACAATAATTCGTTTTGTGGATCACGATTAACCAACATGTTCGTTTTATGGATCACGAAAAACCAACCAATGCTAATGCTCTATCCCCGTCGTGATATGAATAAGTCCAATTATAATTGAAGTCAAATATATATTAATTCAATTCTTTTAGGTGACCAACAATTATTCGCAGACAATCCATATGAAATGCTAGCTAATCAATCAATAACTTAGCACCCGGTGTCGATATTCCTTAAGTTCCATTTCACACATCAACAGCTGACAAATATATATAATTCCCATATACCCCATCATATATATCCATTTTTATCTTTGCCTACACCACTAGTGCCACTAATCAATACAATCACAAACATTAATTGAGAGTGGAAGTAGTACTCACTCGGCCATTGGATGCCGGTCCTTTTAGTAGTAATAGTCGGGAGGTAGGGTGTCATCTTTTTCGGGATCACCTACCACATAAGAATAATCCTAATGAGATTCTCATCACTTAGCTAATCCAAGCTATGCATCTAAACTAGATGAATTCGGAATTCTCGCTATTTACGGAAGCTCCGACTTAAAACGGCCATAACTTGGTCATTTTAACACGGAATTTCGTAAATTTTATATTGATCTCTATCTAATCTGAAAGATCTATATATTTCTAATATTATTTTCAAGTTTTGAAAATAGTAAAGCCACGGAACAGTAGGATCAGATCTGTTCTGTCACTTTCCCGATTCCAAAAAATTGTTTCGCCTTTGATAAAAATGTTCCTAGTTGATGATTCATGGATGAATGGTATATGAATGAATTCTTAACATGAATGTCATGTAATGAACTCAATATATGCATGGTCTTGATGATTTTTGATGATGAACTCTTATGAACTCCTAATTGTTATAAGATTCCATAAAGGTTATTTCTAAAAAGCTATTCTTCCCAACTTTACATTCCATAGGGTTTCTTTGATTTTATTCTTGAAATTCACTTGTTATCTAAATAAAAATGAGTTCTCAAAGTCTATATTGATCATGGCCTTCGTTCAGGCATAAAAATCCACATTTTTCATTTGGTAAACATGTTTTTAAACAAGCTTCTTGTAAAAATCCGAATTTTTGAAATTTCATTTTCTTGCATTTTCCTTATGAGAAAACATGTTTAATGCATTAAAATTTGAAGCTCCAATGTATCTATTATCTAAAGACTTCATTTAACTCATAAAACATCCAATTTAGACTTAGATACTAGGTGTTCATGTAGGCATGGACCTAAATTACGAATTTGACTATTAATCCACATATCAATATTTTTCATTCTAACTCCACTACTTGTTTTACATTCTTATCATGCCTAAACTCATCTAAGCTTATGAAAATAATTCCTTAAGGGCATCTATTACATATACCTTCCAATTTTTATGAAAATATGAGTTTTAAAGTGGTTTTGGTGGTCTTTAAGGTAGGGTTCTAATTCCATCCGAATTTCCAACAAATCATTTCTAACAAAACCTTTTCTTTTTCAATCTTCTTGCCTTCTATACATGGAGATCTACTATCTAACACATCTATACATATGCAAGGCTACATTTTTATGATCATCAATGCATGGAAATTAAAATAACTATATGAACATACATGTAGATGAATATGTGGATGTCTAAACATTAAATCTACTAAATATAATGCATGAATCATAAACTTCATGGCATGAACATCAATATATATGCAAGATCTTTACTTTACATGCATGAACAAGAGAATATTTTAACATAAACTCATTTAAACACTAGATCCATGTCTTGTGATGGCTTGATATTCTTGTTCAAGTGTTTTCATGTCCCTAGCATATGCTTATTGGGATTAAATGAGAAAACACACAAGATACAGCTTTGCCATTACAAGATTTAGGAAGAACAAAGCCTAAAATCAACATACCAATGGAATTTTGGAGTAGAAAAGAAGAAGATTTGAGCTTGAGTGTGTGAGGGAGAGAGGGAGGGCTCACGGCATCAAAGGAGGAGAGGGAGAGAGATTTTTACTTTGGTAAAAATGAAACAAGTGAAAAATGAAGAGAGAAAATGAACATTTAGTTTATATATTAGATGGATTAGGGTTTTAGTTAATAAAATAAATGAAGAAAAGGCAAAAATGAGGGGGAAAAGAAGGGGAGGGGCGCGGCCATAGGGGGGCGGGAGGGGGTGTGCGTATGAAATTTTGATTTTGTAATTTAAGTAATTAAAATGTAATAAATGTAATAATTAATTAAGAGACAAAAATTCTTGGGAAATAAAATTGAAATGAGTAGTCGTAAGGATGTAAGAATAGGGTATGGGTAGTGTGTAGTGTAGGTTGTACTTGTGAATAGTAGACAAGACATCTACTTTACCGGTTGTAACGAAAACATGAGAAAAGGCTATAACTGTAATTTTTATAACCCGAAAATTTATAAAATTGATATTTTTGGAATCCTTATGAAATTACGGTTCTAATGAATATTCTGGAGTATTTTTCTAAGTTCGTGGTCCCGGGCACGCTTTTCCATAATTGAGCTCGGGAAGGCCCGGAATTGAAAAATTCCCAAATTTAAAACTTTCAAAGGTCTAAAATATACTTTAGAATGATAATTCATATTCATTTACTTTATAAAACTTCTTTTATTATGAAACCGAAGGAATGCCGGATTTAGAGTTCCTAAGCTCCTCTCACTAGATTTAAACTGAATCGGATTAGGGTTTCGCTTTTCAACTCCCGAGGTTTTCTTAACTACTAAGATTCCCAGGGTTTACAGAGTGTCCTTCAGACTCATACAGGATCAGTTCTCGAAAAGCATGTCATGGAGTCCGGAATAATAAAAATATTCCAATAACACTGTTAGGACCGATTTAATACAAGGATTTCAAAAATATCAGTTTCGTAATTTTTCGATAACTAAAAATAACAGATATCGCATTTATACGCGTATTTTTTTACTATCGGTATTTTACTAGTCACATCTATTTTACATTATACTATTCATTATTATTCTGCACTATTTATTTATCTCTACTTTTTTCTAACACATACTCTTACAATACCATACACCTATTATCTTTACTTTTTACCTTTCCCATAACTTTACATTATATCTACTTTTTCTACTTCTTGTTTTACACATTAATCTCATCAAAACTCATTTCAACTTATAAAAATCACTACTTAATAATATCTATTACCTATACCTTCATTTTTCACATAAACAAGAGTTTTAAAGTTGATACAAGGGTTTTTTAAAATGGAGCTTGAAGCCATACGAATTTTCCTTTGAATATTTCTAACAAAAACTTTTCCTTGTTAAGTTCTTTGTCTTATCTACATAAAGATCCACTAACTACCACATTTATATACACAAGACTAAATCTGTATGAGCATTAATGCATGAAAACACAAAATATCTATATGAACATGAATGTCAAGTATAATATGAGTATCTAAGTGCTAGATCTACTACTTATAATGCATGAAAAGGAGTTTAAGAACATGAACCCATTTTTTATGCAAGATCTCTACTCTTACATGCATGAACATAATAATATTTTAACCAAAAACTCATCAAACACAAGATCTACTCTTGTGATGGCTTGATATTCATGTATCAGCATTTTCTTATCCCTAGCAAATGCTCATGGGGATTTAAGGTGAAAATACACAAGAATAATCTTGCCATTACAAGATTAAGTAGTAAGAAAGCTTAAGAATCATCACCTAAAGATGGATTTGGTGAAGAAATAAAGAAGAAATGAAGCTTGATGTGTGTGTGTGTGATGGTGGTGGTGGTCACGGCAACTAGAGGAAAAGAAGAGAGGGTTTTGTAATTTTTTGAACAAATGAAATGAAATGGAAGAAAGAGAAAATTAAAGGACTATATATATTAAGTGAATTAGGGTTTGTTTTGTATTATAAAAGGAGAAAAATAAAACAAATTGGGGGATAATTAGGGGGATTATGCGCCGACCATCTTAAGTGAGAGAGAGGGAGAGATTTGAATTTGTTTGAAATTATAATTTATGTAATAAAATGTATAAATGTAATAATTTATTAAGAGACAAAAATTTCTTGGAAAAGAAAATATAATAAGTAATTATAAGGATGTAAGACTAGGGTATGGGTTGTGTATGCTGTAGGTTGTACTTGTGATAGTGATAAATAGTAGATAAGACATCTACTTTACCGGTAGTAAAGAAAATAAGAAAAAAAATACTATAACTGTAATTTTTATAACCCGAAAAGTTATAAAACTTATATTTTTGAAATCCTTATAAAATTTCGATTCTAAAGAGTATTTCGGAATATTTTTCTGAGTTTCTAATTCCGAGGCTCGCTTTTCCGTAATGGAGCTCGAGAAGGCCCGGAATAGAAAATTTTCCGAAATCAAAACTTTCTATGGTTTGAAATATACTTTAAAACAATATTTCACATTAAATTATTTTATAAAAGTTCTTTTGATGTGAAACCGAAGGAAAGCTGGATCTAGGGTTTTTAAATTTCTCTCACTAAGCTTGAACTAATCCGGTTTGGGTTTTGTTTTTCGGTTTTCGAAGTTTTCTTGACTACTAGGAAAACGAGGTTTACAACCTTCCCACCTTAAATAGAGTTTTGTCTGCAAACTGAACTGACGTACCTGTCCATCAAACAACTCGGGTACTTCTCCGGATCTCCTCTTTAGCTTCCAAGTTGCTTCCTCGAAGGCATGATTCCTCCACAACACTTTAATATAATGAATTTCCTTATTCCGTAGCTTTTGGGTTTTCTTATCCAAAATCTTTACGGGATGTTCTTCATATGTCAAATTCTCTTTCAGCTGAATGGGTTCCAATTCTAAAATCTTTTCCGGGTCGGGTACATACTTTCTTAATACTGACACATGGAACACGTTGTGAACTCAGGATAAGTTGGTAGTAAGGCTAGCCGGTACGCTAGATCTCCGATTCTTTCCAAAATTTCGAAGGGTCCAATATATATCGGGCTCAACTTCCCTTGTGTACGCAGTCTTCTAATACTCTTAATCGAGCTTATCTTCAGGTACACATGGTTGGCTACCCTAAATTCGAGTTCCCTTCTCTTTAAATCCACCCAACTCTTTTGCCTGTTTTAAGCCTCTTTCATTTTTCGTTGGATTACCCTCACCTTATCGGCCGCTTCTTGTACCAATTCTGGCCTGATAGTTAACTTTTTCACGTCATCCCAAAACAGAGGGGACTTACAACGCCGCCCATATAAGGCTTCATAAGGTGGCATCTGAATAATTGAGTGGTAGCTATTGTTATAAGCAAACTCGATGAGAGGTATATAATTATCCCAGCTTCCTTTGAATTCCAACACACAGGCTCTCAACATGTCTTCCAGAGTTTGGATTGTCTGCTCAGACTGTCCATCGGTCCGAGGTTAATATGCTGTACTGAAGTGCAATTTGGTACGTAGCTCTTTTGCAGACTTGTCCAGAACATAGACACAAATCTCGGGTCTCTGTCTGAAATGATCCCTATCGATATGCCATGTAGCCGCATAATCTCTCGAATGTAGATCTTAGCCAGCTTATCCATTGAATAAGTCATGTTTATGGGTAGGAAGTGCACTGACTTGGTTTACCGGTCCACTATTACCCATACGACATCACAACCCAAGGAAGTCTTTGGAAAACCACACACAAAGTCTATAGATATCTAAGCCCACTTCCATTCGGGGATGGGTAAAGGCTTTAACAATCCCCCTGGCCTTTGTGTGTTCCACTTTCACTTATTGACAAACCGGACACTTCATTACGTATTCTGCTATATCCCCTTCATGCCATTCCACCAATAGTGGCTTTTTAAATCTTGGTACATCTTAGTACCACCAGGGTGCATGGTGTACCCAGAATTGTGGGTTTCACTCATTATTTCTTTTCTTTGTTCTCCATCTTCCGATACACACAATCTTCCCTTCATTCTTGTCATATCTTCGTCGTCTATTGCAAAATCTAGATATTTCCCTGCTTGGGTTTCCTTTTTAATCCTTTGTATTACTTCGTCATGCCTTTGGGCCTCTTTGATTCTTTCAATCAAGATTGGTTCCATTACCAGATAAGATATCTCAAGCTCTGCACTTTGGTCTAAGAAATCAATTCTCAACTTCTCCAAATCTCTAATCAGGTCTCTTTGGCTTGTGATTAAAGCAGCTACTTCCCCATAATTTTTCTGACTTAGGGCATCTGCAACTGCAACTGCAACTGCAACTGCATTAACTTTTCCTGGATAGTAGTTTAGTCCTAGATCGTAGTCTTTTATCAGTTCCAACCATCTCCTCTGCCTCACGTTCAGTTCCTTTTGTGTGAACAAATACTTAAGACTCTTGTGATCCGTGTATACTTCACACCTTTGTCCATACAAATAGTGTCTCCAAAGTTTCAAGGCGAAGACAACCGTGGCCAACTCCAAATCATGTGTTGGCCAGTTCCGCTCTTGGGGTCTTAACTGTCGAGAGGCATAGGTAATAACCTTTCCTTCTTACATTAGTACACATCCAAGGCCATTCCTTGAAGTGTCACTATGCACCGTATAAGACTTTTTTGGGCTCGACAGAACCAAAATCAGTGCTGACACCAACCGTTGTTTCAATTCCCAGAAACTCTGTTCCCTTTTATTCACCCAAACAAATTTCTCACTCTTTTGTGTCAACTGAGTCAGTGGTTTTGCTATCTTTGAAAAATCTTTCACAAATTTACGATAGTAGTCGGCCAATCCCAAGAAACTTCTCACTTCGGTAACTGTTTGTGGATGTTTCCATTCCACTACAGCCTTAATCTTCTCGAGGTCAACTGATATCCCCTTTCCTGTTACAACATGTCCAAGAAAAGATATCTTATCTAACCAAAAATCACATTTGGATAATTTGGCGCACAACTTGTTTTCTCTTAAAGTTTATAACGCCATCCAAAGATGCTCCTCATGTTGTTCTTTAGTCTTGGAATATATAAAAATATCATCAATGAAGATGATTACACACTTGTCCAAAAGTGGCTTGTAGACCCTGTTTATAAGATCCATGAATGCCATTGGTGCATTAGTCAGTCCAAATGACATCACCAAGAACTCGTAATGTCCATAACGAGTACGGAAAGCTGTCTTTGGTACATCATCGGGCTTAATTCTTAACTGATGATATCCTGAGCGCAGATCAATGCGTGAGAACACACACACTCCTTGTAGCTAATCAAACAAATCATCAATTCTTGGTAAGGGGTATCGATTCTTGATGGTCACCTTGTTTAACTCACAATAATCGACACACAATCTCATCGATCCATCCTTTTTCTTTACAAACAGGACAGGTGCGCCCCATGGCGACACACTTAGTCTTATAAATTTCTAATCCAAAAGTTCCTGTAATTGGGTCTTTAGCTTCTTTAATTCAGCCGGTGCCATCTGGTATGGTGCTTTATATATCGGTTATGTATCTCGAGCCAATACAATCTCAAAGTCAATTTCTCTTTTTGGTGGTAACCCAGGTAAGATTTCTGGAAACACATCCAAGTATTCATTTACCGCTGGTATATCCTTTTCCTCTCGAGTTTCCTCCTCATCTTCGATAGGCACTATCCATCATCTTCCATCATCAATTCAAAAGAATTTAACCCAAACTTTCTTGGAACTATGGTTTCTCCTACGAACTCCACTCCTTCTCCCGATTGATCATAGAAACTTACCATCCTCTTTTGGCAATCTACCACAACTCTGACCTTGCTTAACCAGTTCATGCCAAGAATAACTTCACACTTATTCATCTCCAACATTATCAAATCACTCATCGAGTGATACCCTTGAATCTCCAATGGGCAATCCTTTATCACTTCCCGAGTGGACACTACACTCTCGGTGGGTGTTTTAATTCTCGGGCTAGAGTGGTTGTAGCTATAGGTAATCTAAGTCGCCCGCCAGACTAGTGGTGACAAACGAGTGGGTCGCCACTGTGTCAAAAAGAACATAAGCCTTAATTTCATTCACCTTTATGCGCCCTGTGGTCAACAAACATCCATCACTGCTTGACCCTAAAACACTCTCACTGCTACCTATTTGGGGGTTTTAGATTCCAACTTTCCATATATAACATTTTAATTTCTCATAGAAAATTATTAAATAAAGAACTTTTAACTTAAGAGGTTTTTTAGTAACCTGTCACTAGGCCGCTATCCATGCCGTCTCCTTGGTCCATGGCCGCCAACTCCACCTCCTCATCATCATCCTCTTCGACCATCCACTGGCCCTCAAAATTGTAAAGTTTCATTCCATGCATCGCTGAAGCTGTACGGCTCCCGCTTTTACTCCCTGACTTCATAGGGTTGGTATTGCTCGAAGTCCCAAATGGTCGAGCGGCCACACTTTTCCGTTGCGAGCATTTAAAGGCTAAGTGCCCCTTCTCTTTACAGATGAAGCAAGTTACGACCATTTTATTTGGACATGTATAAACCATATGGCCAGACTCGCTACAAAAGCAACACTTGTTTCTCAGCTGCGGGCATTGCCTAGGGACATGAGCCTCCTTGCACTTCCAGCAAGTGACATTAAACTCAGTTTCATATTGTTCCACAGTCCTTCCCTTCTTCTTGATATGTAAAAAGTCCGCACTATATTTCACTCTTAAGCTTGAGAGAAAATAATTCTCCAAAAATTTTAAGGCTCTATTATATATATCCCTTAAGGATTTTATTTCTTTAATAAAACTTCTATTTTGAGTTTGGAAAGTAAGTGTTTTCATGCCATTACTCATCTATTACGAATTTCTTAAAATGACAAGCAACTCAAAATTTCTTACTTTATTTCTACTCCTTGTTTTACATATTTTTCTTAACCAATCCTATCTCAACTTATAAAAATCATCACTTAATGATTTCTATTACCTATACTCTTCATTTTTTCTTATAAAACACAAGTTTTAGAGTTGATAAAAGGGTTTTTAAAGCATGGTCTTGAAACCATCCACATTTTCATTTGACCATTTCAAACAAA
Organism: Combretum micranthum; assembly: GCA_024138025.1. Classification (NCBI taxonomy): domain Eukaryota; kingdom Viridiplantae; phylum Streptophyta; class Magnoliopsida; order Myrtales; family Combretaceae; genus Combretum; species Combretum micranthum. The sequence continues at coordinate 51,738 of JAMXBD010002989.1, forward strand.
TAATTTTCCTTTTTGAGTTTCTTGTCTCATCTACTTAAAGATGTACAACTACAATATTTATATACACAAGACAAAGGCCTTTATGATCATTAATGTACCAAAACAAAAAATATCCATAAGATCATGAATGTCAAGTATAATATGAGCATTTAAATACTAGATCTACTACTTAGGATGCATGAAATGAAGTTTGAAAACATAAAAATATATTTTTTGTGCAAGATCTTTACTTTACTCTATTACAACATGCATGAACATGAAGATCATCATACAAAAATACATTCAAATACAAGATCTACTCTTGTGATGGTTTGATATTCATGTAGTAGTATTTTCTTATCCCTAACAAGAGCTCATGGGGACTTAAATATGAAAATACTCATGAATGGTTTTTGTAAGCCCCGGAAAATTTTAGTAAATAATTCCAAGATGGACTTTGAAAATAAACCCTAAAAATCACTCCAAATTAAAACAGAACTTCAACTAGTCCAAAAACACGAGCAAATCTAGAAATTTCCGAATCTTGAGAAAAATAAGAATTCGTAAAAACAAAGTAAGAACTCAACATACTTCAATTCCAAAATCACTACATACGACAAATTCCATACGTAACTCCGACTTTTAAAATCAGGTAATATAAAGCCTAAAAAAAAATTAAAAAGTAAATAACGATTAACTTTCGAAAATGAAACCCAATTCAAGAATTCCGAAAATGTTAAAAGATATTAAATACTTACAAAAAATAAAATTTAAGATAAATTTCTCAAATCAAATATGTTGTATAAACATAAAATATCAATTTCCAAATTGGCTAAGATCTAAACCGGAAAATTACCTGAAAACCCTAAGTGGAATACAATAGTTTAAGTTCGTGATGTGATCCATATAGCATCATCAATTGAGCCCATCAAGTTCAGGATCAATAATCCAGTTAAAGGAAAAGAAGGCTTGTTGACGGGAGTTATGATCATTAAATCACAAGTTAAAGTTTGGGATACAAAAGATTAAAGGATTTTTAGGGATATTTATTGTTCATTAATAGTTTAAATGTTTCAAGTTAAATAGTATATTTCAAAATATTGTAACTGTTTTAGGTTTAAAGTGTTTTTCAAAATAATGTAACTGTTTTATGTGTGCTTTAATGCATGTAATTGTTTTAGGCTTTTTCAATTTATTCTTCATTTGTATATATTATAGGCTTTGTATGGAGAAAGAAGACAGATTATTGTTGAATGTAAAACCAAAGCTTTTGCTTGAATTCTTTGTGTTCTTGATTTAGAATACATGCTAAAGGAACATTCAAAGGAGATCTTGATCGCCTTCTTTGTGGAGTGTTTCGAAGATAGGGCTGACCTTGTTCTATCTATTTAGATCAAACACTAAGACAAACCTATTTCTAATCCATCTTAGGGATTGATTACAGATAGAATTCGTGGGTTTTCGTATTACTGTGCTGGGGGTTGATAATATCAAAAAGGGTTCTCACGCGTGATTGCGAAGGTTCTCGCATTATTTAGTATCAGAGCTTAGGCTCTAGATCAGGTTATATCCTTCTTTTTATCTATCTTTTTGTTTTCTTTGAATTCAAATTCAAAAAAAAAAAAATCAATCAAAAAGATTACATCTTTATTTCTTTTAGATCATAAAGCTCACATCTTGATTCTTGTGAGAATAAAAAGTTTGCACCTTTATTCATATTACATCATAAAAAAATGTGCTTTTTGATCTCTTTTTGGGTGTGATCTATTCAGATCTATAGGGAAACACAAGTTAGGGTTTTGAAATCTTCATGTTTGTGAATTGAGTTAAAAAAAAAAAAAAAAAAAAAAAGAGGGAGAGAGAAAATTTCCAATTGTATCACTCATATCATCTTAGTCTTGAATTATGGGTTATAGATATAATCATGAAGCTTATTTGATAGACTGTGCACTGGATGAAATTGAGTGTGACTTGCCTGAGTTTGATAGTGATCTGCCAGGGGATTATATAGATTGGGAATTGGATGTGAATTATATTATTGATGATTTTCCATATTCTAGCCTTCGTTTGGGGGCAATCATTGGTAAGAAGTTAGTTGGTCGGGTCGGCATTTTCTGGAAAGCTCATCTAATGAGGATGAAGATAAATGGGTATGGTGATAGAGTTTCATGGGATTACATGAAAGGGGTTTTGCGAGAAAAACTCGTGCCACCATATTATCAAGATCAACTATATGAAAAATTGTTATTGTTAATGCAGGGGAGTATGAAAGTTAAGGAATATGCACAAGAGTTTGAAACAATCGTCAGACGTTGTGAGTTGGATGAATCACCTAGGCGCCTTATTCTTAGGTTCAAGAGGGGATTAAATTCTGATATTGTCAAACGTATTGGGTGTAATAGCTACATGACCTTAAAGGAAACTATCCAAGCTGCTTTGTGGGCTGAGATATCTCTATCAATTGGGGATACAGTAATAACTTCTTCAGTAGTGACTCACACTCATCAGGGTTATGAGATTGAAAGAGCTAGTAATGATATCCGTGCAAAGATTCCAATGAGTGATCAAAAGAAGCAAGCAGATGGTACACATGGTAAGAATAGTAGCCTTGTAGAGGAGAGTATAGGTGATGTTGATAAGGAGGAGATGGTTGTTGCTGAGAATAGCCATAGTTTTCTTGTGGAGGAGTCGTGTGTTGATTCTTGTATGCTAGCATTAGAGCCACTTCCCCGAACTCCAGGAGCTAATGACAGACACCGGTATTTCTATATCCTTATTCCATCATTTAATTTGTTGTATTCTAATCTGTTGATGGGATTGGGAGGAGGAGTTGATTACCATGATTGTATTATGCCTATGAGATCATATGTTATCTGCGTTGGGATTCATTGGAGTATTTATGATGGATTCATGTATTGGAGGAGTGTTCTTTTGGTTGGTGGTACTATAGTTGTGCAGGAGATGGCCTACAAGTGGGAGGTGAGGCGGTTGTTTTCAAGTGTGAATGATTCAGGAATTGCTATGAAGAGTGAAGCATCTTGTGATTATGTGATGGATGTGACTTACTTGTATGGTGTTCACTGGAACTATGTTAAGAGATGGGTGTTTTGTGCTCCATATGATAATCCTTATGTGAAGAGAGATACACATGTTAAACATGAGTGTGAGCGATACACGAGAGTATTGAAAGGATATAAACACACTTGTGAGGGAATTTATTGTCTTTTTATCTCTAACTTGTTTTTGCAGGTGTTCATTCATTTGAAGATGCCAAAGTTATTACTTGATATAGATCATAGCTTGCAGATTCTTTATCCTTTAGATTCGAGGACGAATCTTCTTGAGGAAAGGGGGAATGATGTGATCCATATAGCATCATCAATTGAGCCCATCAAGTTCAAGATCAATAATCCAGTTAAAGGAAAAGAAGGCTTGTTGACGGGAGTTATGATCATTAAATCACAAGTTAAAGTTTGGGATACAAGAGATTAAAGGATTTTTAGGGATATTTATTGTTCATTAATAGTTTAAATGTTTCAAGTTAAATAGTATATTTCAAAATATTGTAACTGTTTTAGGTTTAAAGTGTTTTTCAAAATAGTGTAACTGTTTTAGGTGTGCTTTAATGCACGTAACTGTTTTAGGCTTTTTCAGTTTATTCTTCATTTGTATATATTGGGCTTTGTATGGAGAAAGAAGACAGATTATTGTTGAATGAAAAACCAAAGCTTTTGCTTGAATTCTTTGTGTTCTTGATTTAGAATACATGCTAAAGGAACATTCAAAGGAGATCTTGATCGCCTTCTTTGTGGAGTGTTTCGAGATAGGGCTGACCTTGTTCTATCTATTTAGATCAAACACTAAGACAAACCTATTTCTAATCCATCTTAGGGATTGATTACCGATAGAATTCGTGGGTTTTCGTATTACTGTGCTGGGGGTTCATAATATCCAAAAGGGTTCTCACGCGTGATTGCGAAGGTTCTCGCATCAGTTCGGCAATCTAGTGCTCCTTACCCTAGAGGCTAAGATGTAGTTTAAATATGTAGAATAGCTCGTAGTAATATAAGTTATTTAAAAATATCAGATTGGTAAATTTTTGATCTATTTCGAACCCGTTCGAATACATACTTCGAAAAACGTGTCTCGAGGCTCGAGATATAAAAAATATACCATTAGTACCGTTAGACTCGTAATTTCATAAGATTTCCAAGTATATCAGTTATATAATTTTTTGGATTATAAAAGTTACAGTTATAACCTTTTATCATATTTTCATTACTATAGGTAATTAATTAGTCTTTTGCACTATTCACTTTTATTTCATTACACAATTTTATTATTCTTATAAAGCCTTATATTTTTAGATAAATATTTTAAATAATATAGAAAATTTTGTTTTTCTAAAATTTAGTTCGTTTTGGGTCTTCACGAGGTCAGATTCTGTTTAAGACCCGATACTAAAAATAAAACAAATTATTTAATAATTGGAAAATATTTAAAAAAATTTTATATTTTCATAAAATAATTTTGTAGAATTTTTCGGGTTATAAAAATATCAAGCCCATATTCGCGTATTTTGATCATATCAGTAACATATTTGTTCAAATACTAAAATAATTCAAATAATTATTTAATTTTAATTATGAAAAATATGCTACAAATATTTGGAATAAATTTTCTAAATTTATTTTATTTTATTAAGAAAGTACTCTTACAACCTATACTTTCAAGTATACCTTTCACATATCACTTCTTTTTCATTTCAATCTTTTTACACTTTATTAATCACTTCATGGCAGATTTTTCTTTCTTTTGGCTGCCATTGTCCTTTAATTACTCCTATTTTGACTAAAATAAATATATTCTACTCCTTCTTAAAGAAGCTACATTATACATTTATTACACAATTCATTTTCAAGTCAAATTCAAACAAATTCACTCACTCTCTCTCTCCCCCAATTCACGCTAGCGTGCCACCACCCCCCCCCCCCCCCCCCCCCCCCCCCCCACAATTTTCTGCCTTGTTTCATTTTTTTTTTCTCTTTCAATTAATTAAAACACAATTAATACACTCATTTTCCTCTCTCTTCATTTACTCCTTCTTTCCTTTTTCATTCCTTAACTTTTCTCTCTCTTTTTCCTCTCTTTTCTTCTTCTTCTTGCTCTTGTTCTTACAAGAACCAAGCTGCCCTCATTTCTTCCATGAGCCTCCATGCATATCTTCTTCTCAAAGCTTCCGTAGGTGATATAGGTAAAGTGTAATGAGAGTTTCATGCATCAAATGACCTTTCATAAGCTTAAAAGCTTAGGATGATGATGCCAAAAATGAAACACTTCTTTTCTCTATGATTAATCTCTTGTATCATTATTATTTTATTGTTTAAAGTAGTTATATTTTATAGATCTAACTTTTTGTAACTTTGATTTTTATTTATGCCTTAGATCTTGTTATTGAAGTTAGTATTTTTGTTATTTCTTATGATTTATGCATATATCCATCATTCACATAACCATCTTAGTGTTCATGTATCTAAAACTAGTGTAGTAAACTAGATCTAGTGTTTTGAGTTCATAAAATGCATTAGACTTTTGTTTTATGTTCATGAACAACTTGTAGTGGCATGATGATAGTAGGAATATTTTAGAAAACTCAAGATCTATTTTATTTTCAACAAAAATTATTTTTGAAAATTCGGATGAAAATGGAACCATATTTAGAAAAGTTCTTTTTCAACTTCAAAATGTGTATTTTTCATTTAAAATGAAGTGCTTAGGGTATAGATAACATAAATGAATGATTTTGATGAGTAAAGTTTAGATCTATGAGTTTATAGTTTACTACCATGCATTTCTTTTATATTCATGTTCATATTATGTGTAGATCTTAGATTTGAACTTGAACAAAAATAGTGAAATTCGTATTTTGGCAAGACCCCTATTTAAAAACCACTTTCCAAATGTCAAAATGAAGTTTTACTTGAGATAATGAAGGCTTAATATAGTATATCATCAAGACTTCTTTTTACAAGAATCAAAGGTGATTTTGAAAAGTTATTTCAAAATAAAAATCTCATTTTCGGATTTTGGCCAAGGCATATTTTAAAAACATGTTTTCCAACTCAAAAATGAAGTTTTTATTCAAGATATGGAAGGCTTTTAAGATAGGATATGTAAGGAATGGATTTTCATAAGTTTAGATAGATTTTATCAAAAGATATGTCCAAAAATGAATTTTGTAAATTCATATCTCAACCAAGACCAATTTTTAAAACCCATTTATCAACCCCAAATCTCATGTTTTATGTGAAAAATGAAGTGTATAGGTAATAGGTATCATTAAGTAATGATTTTATAAGTTGAAATGAGTTTGGATATGAGTAATGTGTAAAACGAGAAAGTGAATCAAGATGGAAAATTTTGAGTTAGTATTCAACTTGTAAAATTCGTAACTTTGGATGATGCCTATGTAAACACCTAGTATTCAAGCTCAAAATGAATGTTTTATGTGTTAAATGAAGTCCTTAGGTAATGGATATAGTAAAACCTTAAATTTTGATGCATTATACAAGTTTTGTCAAAGGAATCATTCAAAAAGTGGATTTTCTAAAATTCGGAATTTTGAGTAAATCCTATTTGAAAACATATTTGCAAAGTGTAAAATGTAAATTTTTATGAAAAAGTGAACTCCTTAGTGGTTATGTATGGTTGAGCCTTAATTTTCTAAGTATCGAATGATTTTTACTTAAAGGAATCACTTAAAAACTAATTTTTACAAAATTCAGATTTTAGGATCAATCGTACTTGAAAATATGTTTACAAAGTGTAAAATGGAAATTTTTATGTAGAAATGAAGGTCACAAGTGATAGATATAATGAAGACTCAATTTTAACAAAAATAATTATATTTTCTTAAGTAATAAATCCAAAACAAATGGAAATGATCAAAGTTAGGAAACTAGTATTCTTAAAAGTAGTTATCCTTGAAGTCTTGCGATATAAAGAGTTATAAAAATTCCTTTTAGCAAAAATCATCAAGATCATGTATACATTAAGCTCATCTCATGTCATTCATGTTAGGAAATCATTCATATTGCATGTATAGCTAATCTATATAGTAGGAACATTACAAACATTTACAAAACTATTTTTCGGAAATTGAAATTGTTACTGTCCTAATCTGATCGGACCTTTTTGAAGCTTCAAAGTTTTCAAAAATTAAATATAATATTATAATTAGATAGATCTTTCGAAGTAGATAGAGATTGATATATAATTTGTGAAATTCCGAGTTAAAACGACCAAGTGATGGCCGTTTTAAGTTGGAATTCTCGTTTAGGACGAGAATTGCGAATTTGATAGTTTGTATAAGATAGTTTGGATTAGTTAAGTGATAAAATACTTATTAGAGTATTTCTTCCTTTTTAGGTGATCCCGAATTCGAAGATTCCCTACCACGGGATTACTTTTACTAAAAGACCGGTGATCCAATGGCCGAATGAGTCTTCTTCTTATTTGTTACCTTGTTTGTGCTTGTAGCTAGTCGCATTAAGAGTATAGGAACAAGATAAAAATTTGATATGAATGGGGATGGGATATATGATGAGACTGTGATGAATGTATGCCAAAGAATATTAAAGCATATCGAAACCACGATTTGATTGGATAAATGCACTGTTCGTATTATTTCTGTTGTATGTATGATATTGGTTGGTCACTCTAAAGAATGTATGAATATTTTGACCTAAGCAAAAATTAAATTGGTCATGCATCGCATCGGACATATTGCATTTGGTAGCGTGTTATCCTATGTAGGTCGATTAGTATGGTCCGCTGATTGCTCATTTAGATAACGAGGCCGGTAGCAGAGCTCATTCATGGGTACTAAGGCGCATGTGAATGCATTCCATGAATGAGCCTAGCCGAGTTGAGTACTATGAGCCGAGGGCTTGGGGACTATCAGCGGTCATGTAGACTTCAATACCATTCCTAACCCAAGATACGGACGGTGTAAATCCGTTCTGTGTGTGGGTTCCGGATACCCATACATAATTGTTTGCTCATGTGTTTGTTCATGCATAGCATATGGTTGATTATAACTTGCTTGTTATGGTACAAAATTAAGGGAATTCTCAATAAGCTAGTGTAGCTTATACCCTAATAGATGTTTGAATGAATAGGTTCTTTTCAAGAATGCTAAGTGGGGACTGAGATGGTTGAACCCGAGAATGACTTCGGGATTTTGGCAAAAGAATAGGAACACTTGAAGTCATTGGCTAGATTTTATGATTGCCTTGTAATAGTTTATGTAGGGAAGTCTGTAGATGAATGTAATTGAGGTTTAATGATTTGTATCTTGAAGTATAGTGATTTGTATCTAAAGTATAGTAAATCGTATTTCCTTTACATTGTTACTCAAGTGTATCAATATAAAATGTATCTCTCAAATGTGTCTCCTCTATGTGTTAGTCGACTTGTATATAGTATGGAAGCCTTCGCATGACTGAGGCAGTCATTCCTAGGCTTTAATATTGTGTATGGCGGACTGCCACATTTAGGATACACTTCGGGGCGTGACAGTTTTTCCATTACAAGGTTTAGTGGTAGAAAGGTTAAAGATCCATCAGCTAAAGCTTGAATCAAGAGGAGAATGAAGAAGAAAAATAAGATTGTGTGAGTGTGCTAGGGTGTTACAGCACAAAGGAGGAGAAAAAGAGAGGGTTTTACTTGAGTGAAAAAATGAAAGAGTAAAAATGAGAAGAGATAGTATAAATGGATATATATATATATATGGAAGTAAATTAGGGTTAATAGCTTAATAAATCAACTAAAAAAAACACAAATGAGGGTAACAGAGTCGGTTGGCGGCCATAGGAGACAAGAAAGGGAGAGAAAATAATTTTTGTAAAATTTTTCAAATTAAAATGTATAATGAAATGCATTGGAAAAGTAATTGTAAGGAAGATGATATAACAAGGTATGGTTTAGTTATAAGGATGTAAGAATAGGGTATGGTTTGTGAGTATGAGTAGGGTATAGGCTTGTACTTGTGAATAATAATGAATAGTAATTAAGACAATTACTTTACCGATAGTAAAGAAAATACGAGAAAAAAGGCTATATCTGTAATTTTTATAAACCAAAAAATTATAAAAATTATATTTTTGAAACCCTTATTAAGTTTCGGTTCTAAAGAGTATTCCAGAATATTTTTCAAATTTTGAGTTCCGAGGCCTGCTTTTCCGTAATGGATCTCGAGAAGGCTCAAAGTGAAATTTTTTTGAAATTAGATTTTTTATAGTTTGAAATATACTTTAGAACAATATTTCATATTCAATTATTTTACAAAAGTTCTTTAGTTTGAAATCAAAGGAAAGCTGGATTCAGGGTTCTTAGGTTTCTCTCTCAAGCTTAATCTAATCCGGTTTCGGATTTTGGTTTCCGATTCCCAGCGTCTACTTGGTTACTAGGAAAACCGGGGTTTACAACCTACCCACCTTAAATAGAGTTTTGTCCTCAAAACTGAACTAACGTACCTTGTTTTTCAAACAACTCAGGGTACTTCCTCTGAATTTCCTCCTCAGCTTCCCAAGTTACTTCTTCGGAAGTGTGGTTTCTCCACAACACCTTAACATACTGGATTTCCTAGCTCCATAGCTTTTAAGTTTTCTTATCTAAAATCCTTACAAGATGTTCTTCATAGGTTAGATTCTCCTTTAGCTGGATGGGTTCCAATTCCAAAATCCTTTCGCGGTCGAGTACATATTTCCTTAGTATTGACACATGGAACACATTATGAACTCCCAATAAGTTCAGTGGGAGAGCTAGCCGGTAAGCTAAGTCCCCAACTTTTTCCAAGATTTTAAATGGTCCAATATACCTTGAGCTTAGCTTCCCTTGAGTTCGTACCCTTCTTATGCTCTTGATTGGATTTATCTTTAGATACACGTGGTCACCCACTTAAAATTTGAGCTCTCTCCTTTTTAAATCCGCCCAACTCTTTTGTCTGTCTTGAGCTTCTTTCATTTTCTGTTGGATCACTCTCACTTTATCGGCCGCCTCTTGTACCAATTCTAGCCCGATAGCAAGCTTTTCCACATCATCCCAAAATAGAGGGGACCTATAACGACATCTATATAAGGCTTCATAGGGTGGCATCTGAATAGTTGAGTGGTAGCTATTATTGTAAGCAAACTCCATAAGAGGTATGTGATTATCCTAATTTTCTTTGAACTCCAAAACACAAGCTCTTAACATATTCTCTAAGGTTTGGATTATCCGCTCAGATTTTCCATCTGTCTGAGGGTGATAAATAGTGCTGAAGTGCAGTTTGGTGCTTAAGCTCTTTTGTAAGCTCGTCCAAAACTTTGACACAAACCTCAGGTCTTGATTTGAGATTTTCAGGCCCTGAAGGGTGCCCTAAACGTGGTAGTCCACCGTACACAATATTAAAGCCTAAGAATGACCACCTCAGTCACGCGAAGGCTTCCATACTATGTATAAGGTGTATAACACATAAAGGAGACACATCAGAATGATACATTTTATGTTGATACAATTGAGTAACAATGTAAAGGAAATAAAATCCATTATACTTTCGATACAAACCACTATACTTCAAAATACAAATCATTCAACTTCAATTACATTCATCCATAGACTTCCCTACATAAACTATTACAAGACAAATCATAAAACTAGCTGATAACCTCAACATTCTCATTTCTTGTCGGAATCTCGAAGCCATTCTCGGCTTCAATCATCTCGGTCCCCACTTTGCATTCTTGAGATAACCTGTTCATTTAAACAACTATTGGGGTATAAGCTAAAATAGCTTAGTGAGAATTCTCTTAATTCCGTACATAACAAACAAGTTATAATCAATCATATGCTATGCATGAACAAACACGTGAGCAAACAATTATGTTTGGGTATCCGGAACCCACACACAGAACGGATTTACGCCCTCCGTATCTTAGGTTAGGGATGGTATTGAAGTCTACACGAACGCTGCTAGTCCCCAAGCCCTCGGCTCATAGCACTTGCCTCGGTTAGGCTCACACATGGAATGCATCCCCGATGTGCCTTAGTTTCCTATGAATGAGCTCTGATCCCGAGTCTCATTATCCAAACGAGTCCTCGGACCATACAGATCGACCTGCGTAGGAGTAGCACGCTACCAAATGTAATATGTCCGATGCGATGCATGACCAATTTAATTTTTTGCTTAGGTCAAAATATTTATACGTTCTTTAAAGTGACCAGCCAATATCATATAAATAACAGAAATAATATGAATAGTGCAGTTATCCAATCAAATCGTGGTTTCGATATGCTTTTAGTATTTTTGGCATAAATTCCATCACACCTCATCATAGATCCCATCCCCATTCATATCGATTTTATCTTGATCCTATAATCTAATGCAACTAACTACAAGCACAATCAAGGTAATAAAACAAGGAGAAAACTCACTCGGCCATTGGATCACCGGTCTTCTAATAATAATAATTCGGTCGTAGGGAATCATCGATCTCGGGATCTCCTAAAAAGGAAGAAATACTCTAATAAGTATTTCATCACTTAACTAATCCAAACTACCTCATTCAAACTATCAAATTCGCAATTTGCGTCCTAAGCGGGAATTCCAACTTAAAACGGCCATAACTTGGTCATTTTAACTCGGAATCTCGCAAATTATATATCGATTTCTATCTACTTCGAAAGATCTATCTAATTCTAATATTATATTCAAGTTTTGAAAACTTTGAAGCTTCGAAAAGGTCGGATCAGATTAGGGCAGCAACAATTTAAATTTCCAAAAAATAGCTTTGTAAATGTTTGTAATGTTCCTACTATATAAATTAGCTATACATGCAATATGAGTGATTTCCTAACATGAATGGCATGAAATGAGTTTCATGTATGCATGATCTTGATGATTTTGGTAAAAGAAAATTTGGAACTCCTTATTTTGCAAGACTTCAACTATAACTACTTTTTGAAAATCTAGTTTCCCAACTTTGATCATTTCCATTTGTTTTGGATTTATTACTTAAGAAAATATAATTATTTTTGTTAAAATTGATTCTTCATATATATTACTTATGACCTTCATTTCTACATAAAATTTCCATTTTACACTTTGTAAGCATGTTTTAAAGTGGGGTTGATTCCAAAATCCGAATTTGGTAAAAATTGGTTTTTGAGTGATTCATTTGAGTAAAAATCATTTGATATTTAGAAAATTAGGGCTCAATCATACATACCACTAAGGACTTCATTCTTACACAAAAATTTGCATTTTACACTTTGCAAATATGTTTTCCAATATGATTTACTCAAAATCCGAATTTTAGAAAATCCACTTTTGAATGATTCATTTGGGAAAAACTTGTTTAATGTATTAAAATTTAAGGCTTTACTATATCCACTACCTAAGGACTTCATTTAACACCTAAAACTTTTATTTTGAACTTGGACAATAGGTGTTTTCATGGGCACCATACAAAGTTACGAATTTTACAATTTAACTACTAACTCATAATTTTTCATCTTGATTCTACTTCTTGTTTTACACCTTAATATCAACAAAACTCATTTCAACTTATAAAAATCACTACTTAGAGATACCTATTCCCTATACCCTTCATTTTTTGCATAAAACATGAGTTTTGGAGTTGATAAATGGGTTTTAAAAATTGGTTTTGGTTGGGGTCGGAATTTAGAACATTTATTTTTGGTCCTATCTTTTGATAAAATCTATCTAAGCTTATGAAAATCCATTCCTCACATATCCTATCCTAAGAGCCTTTCATTCTTAAATAAAAACTTCATTTTTGAGTTGGAAAACATGTTTTTAAAATAGGCCTTGGCCAAAATCCGAAAATAGAATTTTTATTTTGAAAATAACTTTTGGAAATCACTTTTGATTCTTGTAAAAAGAAGTCTTGATGATATACATATATTAAGCCTTCATTTTCTTAAGTAAAAATTACATTTTGACACTTGAAAAGTGGTTTTTAAATGGGGGTCTTGCCAAAATACGAATTTCACAATTTTGTTTGAGTTCATAACTAAGTTCTATACTTAATATGAACATAAACATAAAACAAATGCATGGTAATAAGCTATAAACATCATGGATCTAAACTTTACTTATCAAAATCTTTCATTTATGGTATCTATACCCTAAGTCCTTTATTTTAAATGAAAAATATACATTTTGAAGTTGAAAAACCACATTTCTAAATATGGTTCCATTTTCATCCGACTTTTCAAAAGTTGTTTTTGTTGAAAATAAAATAGATCTTGAGTTTCCTACAACTTCCTACCATCATCATGCTATCACAAGTCATCCATGAACATAAAACAAAGTCTAATGCATTTTATTAACTCAAAACTCTAGATCTAGTTTTCTAAACTAGTTTTAAATGCATGAATCACTAAGATGGGGATGATAGATCTATACATAAATCATAAGAAATAAAAAAATAAACTTAAATAACGAGATCTATGGCATAAACGAAAATCAAAGCTATAAAAAGTTAGATCTACAATGTATATCAACTTTAAACTAGAAAATAATTGTAATACAAGATAATAAAAGTAGAGAAAAGGAGTGTTCATTTTCGACATCATCATCCTAAGCTTTTAAGCTTATGGAAGGTCATTTGATGCATGAAACCTTCATTACACTACCTACACCTATGGAGCTTTGGGAAGAAGATTTGCTTATAAATCTCTAGGAATGAAGTGTGGAAGCCATGGAAGAAGAAGGGGGCAGCTTGTTTTTCATGGAGGAACAAGAGGAAATGAAGAAGAAAGAGAGGAAAAATGAGAGAGAAAAGTTAAAGAATGAAAGAAGGAAAGTGAGTAAATGAAGGAGTGAGAGAAAATAAGTATATTAAATGAATGAATGAAGAAATAAAATAAAACAAGGAAGATTTTGGGTGGGAGAGAAGCTGTCCACGTGAAAAGGGAGGAGAGAGAGAGATTTTGTTGAATTTTGACTCAAAATTGAATTGTATAATTAATGTGTAATGTAACTTCTTTAAGAAGGAGTGAAAAATAATTATTTTAGTCAAATTAGGATTAAATAAAAGGACAATGGCAGCAAAGAAGGTCAAAAATTCTGCCAAGGAGTGTGGAATAATGTGTAGAAAGATTGAAGTGAAAAGGAAGTGATATGTGTAAAGTGTACTTGAAGATATGGGTTGTAAAAGTACTTTATTAATAAAATAAAATAAAATTAGAAAATTTATTTAAAATATTTATAGCATATTTTTCATAATTAAATTTAAATAATTATTTGAATTATTTTAGTATTTTAACAAATATGTTACCGGTATGATCAAAATACGCGAATATGGGCTATAAATGATATTTTTATAACCTGAAAAATTCTAAAAAAATTATTTTATGAAAATAAAAATATTTTTTAAAATATTTTTCAATTATTAAATTAATTTATTTTATTTTTAGTATCGGGTCTTAAACAGAATCTGATCCGGTGAAGACCCGAAACGAACTAAATTTTAGAAAAACAAAATTTTCTATAACATTTAAAATATTTATCAAAACATAAGACTTTATAAGAATAATAAAATTTTGTAATGAAATAAAAATGAATAGTGCAAAAGACTAATCAACTACCTGTAATAATGGAAATGCGATAAAAAGGTTATAACTGTAACTTTTATAACCCGAAAAATTATATAACTGATATATTTAGAAATCCTATGAAATTACGAGTCTAACGGTACTATTGGTATATTTTTGATATCTCGAGCCCCGGGACACGCTTTTCGAAGTCTGTATCCGAACGGGTTCGAAATAGGTCAAAAATTTACCAATCATATATTTTTAAACAAACTCATATTACTATAAGCTATTCTACATATTTAGCTACGCCTCGGCCTCCAGGGTTAGGGACACTAGGTTGCCGGACTTAGGCTATTGCATTCCGGTTAGGGTTTCCGAGTGATTTTTCCGGTTTAGGTCTTTGCCACTTTGGAAACTGATATTTTATGTTTATACAACATATTTAATTTGAGAAATTTATTTTACATTTTATTTTTGTAAGTATTTAATATCTTTTAACATTTTCAGAATTCTTGAATTGGGTTTCATTTCCGAAAGTTAATCGTTATCTACTTTTTAATAATTTGATCTTGGGTTCTATATTACCCATTTTTATAAGTCGGGTTACGTATAGGTTTGTCATACGTAGTGGTTTTGGAATTAAAGTATGATGAGTTCTTATTTTATTTTTAAGGATTCTTATTTTTCTCAAGCTTTGGAAATTTCTAGATTCGCTCGTGTTCTTGGACTAGTTGAAATTCGGTTTTAATTTGGAGTGATTTTTAGGGTTTATTTCGAAGTTCATCTTGGAATTATTTATTGAAATTTTCCGGGGCTTACAGTGATAATCCCTGTCGGTATACCATATAGTTGCACTATTTCCCGAATGTAGATCTTGGCCAATCTATCCAGTGAGTATGTCATATTAATAGGTAGGAAGTGTGCTGACTTAGTTAGCCGATCTACTATTACCCAAACCGCATCATAACCCGCCAATGTTCTTGAAAAACAACATACGAAATCTATAGAGATCTGATGCCATTTCCACTCTGGGATATGATACGAAATGAGAACCTTAGGTATATGAAACCTAAGACCTAACGATCGATGATGGAATTCGAACCTAAGGACCGTCTAAGAAAACTGGTGGAAACCGCGACCCATTGCCTATATGGAGGCAAGAACCTTGGTATAGTAGTAGACGCCACAACCGGTGGTGGCAAACCGATTGATAAGTCAAAAGGGGTTGAACGCCACGGGAAACTCCCGATAAGTTTATAAATAAGTTCTTTCCAGAACTCAAAGAGAAGAAAATCTCATATTTTCATTATCAAAGATATCTCATATATGTTACATCCCATAGGTTTATATAGGTTTTTAATTAGCCTAAAAACTAAGCTATAATAAATAAGGAAAATAACCTATTAATGACTCATAGGAATATGTAAAGATAATAAACTTGACAATAAACAACCTATTAATAACTCCTAGAAATATGTAAAGACAAACTTGACAATTAAACAAGAAAATATGAAAAGACATCGAAAAGGCATAGAAACTTAAATATCCCTAATAAATACAATAAGTATCCCTAAGAAAATAATAATTATCCTAAAAAGAAATAAACTTAAATATGATATGATGCCATTTGATTCTCACCAGGATAGGTAAAGGTTTTATTAATCCTCCTGGTCTTTGATGCTCTACCTTTACCTGTTGACAGAAGAGACACTTCATCACAAAATCTGCCACAGCACTTTTCATTCCATTCCATCAGTAGTAGCTCTTTAGGTCTTGATACATTTTGGTGCCTCCCGGGTGTACAGTATAGCTAGAGTTGTGAGCTGTAAGTCCCCGAATTTTTGGATCTAAATTAAAGACCAAAACCTTAATAAGAAGTCAAACGGATTCTTAAGTCACCAAAACCCTAGTTTACCATAATCGCTTAACTCCCGGCATTGCCGTTTTCTCAAGCCCTAGAAACGAAGTTGAAAAGTTAGCTATTATATTCGTAATAGCTATAAAGTTGTAAAAATATCAGATTGAAGGAATTTGAGTGTCCTTCGAACCCGATCGGACATAGTTCTTGAAAAAACGTATCCGGAAGCCCGGAATAGGAAAAATATTCCGAATATACCGTTACACTCGTAAAAGTATGAGATTTCCAAAAATATCAATTTCGTAATTTTTCGGTAGCTAAAAATATCAGATATCGCTTTTATACGCGTATTTTCTACTATTCTACACTATTCACATATCTCTACTTTTTCTTACAACCTACTCTTACAAACCATACACCTATTTCTTACACATTTTATTTCCAATACAACTTCACATCTTTCATTTCTTACTTTTAAATAACAAAATAACAAAAAAAAAAAAAAAAATTTGGTCTTCCTCATGCTTGAAATTGCGCCGGCCCCTCTCATCCTCCCTCAATTTTTTTTTTCATTTATTTAATTAACACAAATTATCTCCCACATTTTCCTATAAATACCCCCTCATACCTTCACTTCTTTCACACCACTTCTTCTCTAAAGTTATTATACCAAAATTTCTCTCAAAATCTCTCAAAGTTCTTTCAAGAAGTTCTTCTTAGTTTAGCTTCTTTAGGTAAGAATTCCTTCAAGATTTCTTTATGTTCAATCTATTTAGTATGAGCTTAGTGTGTGTTTTCTTAAACCATGAAGGTTAAGAAAGCAACAATAGGTTCATACTTTGTTTTTTTTTCATAATCATAATTCCTTATGTTCATTTATGTTTCTTTTACTTCATAACTATCTAAATATCTATATAGCTATATATATATTTAGAGCATATAAGTCATAGTCTTGCAATTAATTTACCTTTCATGCAATTTATTTACTTCATTGCAATTTATTTAATTTCAAGTTAATTTTAAGACTATCATTCTACTCTTAGACTTGTCCTCATCAAGTCAAAACAATTCTTCTCTTTTTCTTTTTCGGGACTAGTCTTTCTTAGTCCCGGGGTACCTTGATGAAGCTAAGGTCCCAATACTTGATTTACTTTCTTATTTGCTTAATCTTTTAAGTTATTATGTTCCTTTATATTTCTATAATTTATGATTCATATTTATGCATGAACATAATGTTTTTGTCTCAATAAAAATAAATGGGGAAGTGTTATCATAAACTAAAGGTTCTTATTAAATAGGAAATAGATTTTCTAAAAACTCATGAACATGCTTGGAAATGGTTTTTCTTACATAGACAAAAGGTTTTATGAAAACTTATCTTTCATTAAGAAATAGAAATTCTTTTGGAATCATTACAAGAAACAAAAATGTCATTTTATTACTTTTTGAATCTAAGTTTAGAAAATAAAACCGCACTTTAGGAAATTAAAGCAATTACAAGAGATTAAATTTAGAAAAAGAATATTCATCTCCAATAACTCAAGATCTTTCAAAAATAAAATGAATATTTCAATAGAATCTCAAGTTCCAAGTCTTTTAAAACCTTACTTTTTATAAGTTGAGACATCTTCATTTACTTCATCCATTGTTATGAGTAATTACATATATGTATACATCTTTCAAAAAGTTTACAAAGTACTTGAAATATTTATCTTTTCATGAGCTTTGTTACAAGAAGGAAAACAAGTTTTTGCAAATTCGTGGCAAATCTGGTCGCTATCTTTTCGGAACCCAAACGACCTAGTTTTATGAAAATAAGCTTAGAAATGCGTAGATCTTTTCGAGTAGGTAGAAAACGGTATATTATACGCGAAATTCCGAGTTAAAATGAGCAAGTTATGGCCATTTTAAGTTGGAATTTCCCTTTATACGATTTTTACCGCGATTTTAAGAGAAATTTTGAATTCAAGAATAGAAGTTTTATGAAAGACTCATTTTGGGTATTTCATTTGTTTAGGTGACGAGGGACCCGAGATCGTCTATCCAGAGGATTATTTCGATTAGACCTACCGATTATGGAGTGAGTTAATTCTTTTCCTAAGTACATTTCCTTGTTTGTGCTTGTAATTAGTGGAACTAGAAATTTAGGAAAAGATAAATGAACAAATGTTATGAAATAATTGTTGAATGAAAATTAAGTATATCGAAAGACGATATGTTAAATAAAAGTGTGACTTTTGTATTGATTTGATGAAATTATGGTTGATCACCTTTAACATGAATCAACTTATATGGTTAAATGTTAAATTGAAATTCATTCATGCATATCATGCTTGTGAGTCGCATTTATTTCACTACTATTCTTCGTGTGGGAAACGAGGAAGTGGTAGTGGTGGCTAGTAGGAGCCGGTAAGTCTACATGGGCCAGTAGGAGCCAGGAAGTCTACAGGGCAAGCAGGAGCCGGTAAATCTGCAAATATTGATGGTCTATGGGCCTGTAACCACCCAACCCTTGTCATGGAGGGCGTTAAATCCATGCTACACTTGATTTCCGGTTAATCTTGTGTATTTGGTTGATCATGTGATTGTTGCATTACATATGCTTGAATTAAATACTTGGTTGTCATATGGAAATGTTATATAGTTAGGAATTATCTCACTAAGCTAGATTTGCTTATACCCTTATAGTTTTCTATTACAGTATGATTATCTATGGTTGGCCCCGAGGAGCCCAGTGTGCCAGGTATGAGCTTACGCTACTAGGAGTTTTTGGAGGAAGTTTATGTATTTTTAGTTTTGAACATAGACTTCTAGGAAAAATCTCTATAGTAGACTTATGTGATAGTTATGTTTATTTTGTTATTAGTATAGTTGATTAAAGACTTTAAGGCGGGGAATGCCCCTAAGATGATGTACGAACTTATTATGGAATGAAGATCTTATGTTTATATTTAAGTTTATGCTTGCTTTTGCTATCTATTTAAACGTAATACCCCTGTGAGTCTCCTACTATCTTGGAAGCACGCCTTGCATATGATATCGAAGCTCCTGCGTGACTACGGATTGTCATTCATTAGCTTTAATGTTATATGCGGCGGACTGCCACGTTTAGGTACCCTCTGGGGCGTGACAGTTTAAGTTGGTATCAGAGCGCAAGTTTTAGACATAAGATAGTAGAAATAGACCTTAAGATAGATAGTAACAAGATAGAAACTCTAGCTTAAGATCTGATCCCCTTTTGTTTTGCTTGATAGTTGACTTTCCCTGAGGTCAAAGAAAAATCCCGACAATTCCTTAAAGACCATGACGAGACCTTCGTGAACTACCGTCTTAGACTGAGGGTCCTGTGTGAGGAGTTCGCTTTAGTCGGAAGGCCCAGGACCGCCGCGAAATGTTCAAGTTATGGAAGAAAGGATTGAGACATTCCCTGTGGAGGAACTTACCCAACGAGCTGAGATTCGACGCTGTAAGCAATCGGAGATGGAGTGACGTAGAAGTCATTTATGTGGTCGAAAGAATGATGGTTTTCATGTACCGGGAGACCATGCTGCAACAAATGACCTTCATCTTGAAAGCGGAGGACGGCAGAACCAGACTTCCGGACCTGGAATAAGCTAGGACCTCTATACATCTACGCACATGATGAGTTAGCGGATCATACGGACTGGCTGAAGGCAGATGCCGAAGAGCGATTCTATTGGTATGCCGCTTACCGACGGATTGTCCCTACGCCATCAGAGTACAATACTCAGCCCAACTCCGTCGGAATGCAGCTAGATGTTATCCCGATGAGGACTTCATCATGGAGGAGGCCCAAGCAAACGAAGGGAATGGAGAGACAAATGGTAGCACGGAAGGAGATCAGAATGAAGACTCGGAGCCTGAGGAGACCCAGTCTGCATCCCTCTGGGAAGACAGCCCTTTGATCCCCAGTCAGGCACCTCCCCGAAGGCTGAGCCAAGATGTACCCATGGAGACCATTGCAAGGAATAACCCAGTAATGATTTCCGATTCTGAGGAGGAAGGGAGAAGAAACAATGCTTTTGATCCAAATAGATTCCTGAGAAGCAGATCCCAGACCCCCACAATGGCAATGGCACCGGGAAGAAGAAGGACAAGAGGAAACGAATGGCACGACCCGTGGAAGAAAGGATTTCCGTACATGACGAAGTTTGGCCGTCTCAAGCAGAGATCACCTCACGATACGAGGAAAGAGGATGACGGTTAGTCAATATCTGCGACAATTTGTCAAACGGCACAAAGGATCCACCAGCAGGAGTATGAACCCAGCACCATCCCCGTGAAAAGAAGAAGTTGAAGAAGAAGAAGAAATGGAGCATAACCCGACGAGTCCAACATAGCCTTTTCCTAGGCTTATCTTTGTCTTAATGCATTAATGATTTGCTTTTCTATGTTTTATTTGAACAATTATCTTTTTGATGAGAATGGTTTCCACCTTCTCCAAGTTATGTAAGGATTATTAATTTCTCTTTTATTTTGAATGCAAGAATTTTATGTTGATTTGATGATTCTGATTTGATTGTTTAATTATTTCTATGGAATTTCCGATATTTCCGATCTTTTCCTTGTTGCGAAAATTTAAGAAGTATAAAATTTAACAGACGTGGTAGGAGAGGTAGAAGACGCGAACGTCGTGCTTCTAATAATATACCAGCAGAACCGGAGAATCCTCCGGCAGGACAACAAGCACCAAATCCCCCACCGAATCAACAAGGAGATGTGTGGGCCGCCATCAACCAACTAGCAGGGTTGGTCAATAATTTCATGCAAAATGCACAAAATGTGCCACCGCCTGCTGCAAATGCACCAGAAGCAACCGTTGAAGCACCTGCAGCCCCAGAAGCTGAGTCGCATACTGCCCCTTTACCAGCACCACCACCGCCACGACCTTACAGAAGTTCCTTGCCGGACTTCATAAAAAGCAACAGATATTTCGACGGAAATTTTGGAAAGCCAGACGAAGCTGAAGACTGGCTAGCCCAGATCGAAAGATCGTTCGCCGCCTACGAAGTTCCCCATCATCTACGCTGGATTATGGCACATACATTTGTGGTTCAATGCTAGATATGGTGGGAGTCGAAAAGCAGGGAATTGTTACCCCCGTGACCTGGGCAGCTTTTCGTAGAGAGTTTTTGGACAACTATTTCCCTGGAGCTTAAGAGTACAGTATAGTGGAGACTTTCTCCATATATCCCAGAAGGGAAGGACAATAGAGCAGTACGAGACGGAGTTTAGCCGACTGCTTCAATACGCGCCTGAGTCCTTCAAGCATAGTGAGGAGCTGAAGAGGCAAGTATTTCTGAGTGGCCTGGATGAAGATATAAGGATGCGTCTGGAGGAGTTAGATCTGAGGACCCTCCGAGAATTGGTAGAAAGGGCTCGTATCATTGAGGGAGCAAAGAAAAGGAAAGCAAAGCCCCTGAGAGAAAGACCTTCGTGTTCGGCAAGAGAGCTCAGGATAGCTATAACCCCAGTTTTCAGAGTAAAAGGTTCAAGCCCTTCAACAGCTTCCGAGGAAGTGCTGTTAGCAACAAGGACACATCCAAGATCAAGGTGACCTGCTGGAAATGCAAGGAAGAGCACTATCCAAAGAGGTGCCCGCTGTTGCAACACAAGTGCTACTTTTGTGGAGACCCCAGCCACAAGATAGGTGATTGCCCAAAGAAGGCTTCTACTGTTTGCTTCGTTTGCAAGCAAACCGGGCACTTCGCCAACGAATGCCCACAAAGAAAGAATGCCCCAGCTAGACCATTTGGGTCAGTGGAGGAGTGGCATCGGCAAAAACGGAAGCGGAGGAAGCAACCCAAGCCGATCTGGAGCAGCTGTCCACGGAATGAGGATATACAACCTGGAAGGACAGTGGGTATGCGAGGAGTCTGATGATGAAGGAGCAGAGCTCGCCGCTGTAGATGGAGACTATGGCTCAGATTTTGGATTGGTGACAGGTCAGAATCGAAACCTTTTCTTTGATATAATTTGTAAGTTTCCTACGTTCAATACCTACGGTACAAGTATAAAGTTTTAATACCCGCGATTAGCTTAAGTATACCAGTCTCGTAATTAGTATAAAAATTCGAGTGCAGGACACATACTCATAGCTAGTCAACCCGCGTATGCTTTGTTCGATACGGGAGCTACCCACTCCTTTATCACCGTTAGCCTGGCCAAGCGAATTGGGTTACCCATAGATACTATTGCTACTGGTTTTCGAGTAAAGACCCCCACCGGAAGCATAGTAACGACAAAGGAAATGCTCAAAGGATGTCCAATGGAGATACAAGGGAGTCACTCTAAGTGTGACCTAATAATCTTGGAGATGAGCAAATACGAAGTCATCTTGGGTATGAGTTGGTTAACATCTGTCAAAGCCTTAGTGGATTGCAAACAAAAGGAAGTGAGGTTTAAAGATCAAAGTGGATGTGAAGTAGTGTTTAGAGGAGAGTCCACGGTGAAGTTAAACTCATTCGAGTTGGTGGATGAATGAAATCAACATTAGTAACCTGGATGAAGAAGAAGAGGAAAAGCCTGAGCTTGGATCCATACCCGTAGTTAAAGAGTTCCCAGCCGTGTTTCCGGATGTATTGCCTGGATTGCCACCCAAGAGAGAGATAGATTTCGAAATTGACCTATTAATCAACACGGAACCGATCTCAAAAGCACCCTATCGAATGGCACCAGTAGAACTGAAGGAGTTAAAGACTCAACTACAGGACTTAATGGATCAAGGATTTATCCGACCAAGTGTGTCACCTTGGGGAGCACCAGTATTGTTCGTAAAGAAGAAGGATGGTTCCATGCGTTTATGCATCGACTACCGGGAGCTTAATAAGGTTACCATCAAGAACAAGTATCCACTCCCAAGAATAGATGACCTCTTCGATCAACTTCAAGGAGCAAGTGTCTTTTCAAGGATCGATCTGCGGTCAGGATACCACCAGTTGAGGATTAAGCCTGAAGACGTACCAAAGACAGCTTTTAGGACTCGCTATGGACATTACGAGTTCCTAGTGATGCCTTTCGGATTAACCAATGCACCAGCAGCTTTTATGGATCTCATGAACCGAATATATAAACCCCTGCTGGATAAGTGCATGATAGTCTTCATCGACGATATCCTGATCTACTCAAAGACGCGAGAACAACATGCAGAACACTTAAGAATGGCGTTACAGACTTTGCGTAAGCACAAGTTGTACGCTAAGCTGTCTAAGTGTGACTTTTGGCTGGACAAGATATCCTTCTTAGGACATGTCGTATCAGGAGAAGGAATATCGGTAGATCCTGAGAAGATCAAGGCAGTAATGGAGTGGAAACAACCTAAGACAGTTACTGAAGTGAGGAGTTTTCTCGGTTTGGCTGGATATTATAGGAAGTTTGTTAAGAATTTTTCAACCATCGCCAAACCCCTCACTCAGCTAACCCAAAAGGAGGAGAAGTTCATCTGGACAGACAAGAGGGAGCAAAGTTTCCAGGAGCTAAAAAGAAGACTTGTCTCTGCCCCGATTTTAATTCTACCAGACCCCGAAAAGTCCTATACAGTGCATAGTGATGCGTCAAGGAATGGCCTCGGATGTGTGCTGATGCAAGACGGAAAGGTAATCGCTTATGCATCCCGACAGCTCCGACCCCATGAACAAAACTATCCTACTCATGATCTGGAGTTAGCCGCAGTTGTGTTTGCACTAAAGTTGTGGAGGCATTACTTATATGGACAAAGGTGTGAGATCTACACCGATCATAAGAGCCTCAAATATCTTTTTACACAAAAGGAGCTGAACATGCGGCAACGGAGATGGTTAGAGCTCATCAAGGATTACGACCTTGGAATCAACTACTGTTGTAAAGACCCGACCTGCTAATCCTTAAGACTTAGCAAGTTAAGTCCCCAACCACATATAATACTTTGGTATTATATGGAAGTTGTCCTAATCTACAGTTATGTGAATTGTTTGTTTAAAACTACTAAAACTTGTTATAAAGCTTTTACAAAAGGATTACTCACTTGAGTAATCTATTTACATAAATATAGTTTAAGGAAATTTTACATCCTTGTGTCCAGCATAGGACACAACAAAATAAACATAAGTCTCACAAAATGAAGAAAAATAGACTTTAAGTCTTTTAATACAACCCAGGTTTAACTAACAAGCCTCTATTCCAAAATACAAAATACATTTGTTAAACGAACACATGAAATAAAACTTTCTTCAAAAACTTCTCGCCACAAGGGTCCTACTCATCCCACTCGTCCATAAACTTCTCCCAATCTGACCCGAATCCCATATCATCATAACAATCATCATCAACACCTGAAAAGCAAAAGTGAGCCAGAGGCCCAGTACACAGCAACACAAACAAAAGCGAAGCCATACACACCTATACTAATGCAATGCAAAAACAATTGCTTCATTTATCTTTCTTTAATATTCTTAAACAAATCAACACTGGAGTATACAACTCCGGGACAAGCTGAGGATATCTGGGGGTCCTGAGTAATGCTCACAACGCTCAGGGGTGATATAGGTAGCCCGAATACCATATCTCCTAGATAACGTTACATTGCAAATAATAATCTCATCCAGGTTATATAGCCGTTACTCAGCTTCACTTAACTCAATCCATAATATAAAGCAATTCACATGCTCCCATAAACATTGAATTAGATTATATTATTTCCTCTCAAGAATAAGTAAATGTTGCTCAGTTATACATTCCTATCGATTATCCGCCGAGCCTAGTCATTGCATCATGACTATTGGCCTAAGCGTCTACACTAACCTATCATTGCATCATGATAAGTTACCACTCCTCGGATCGGATTTAACGGTGAAAACACAAGCAATTCAAGCAATACTTAAGTCATTTAGAACTTATATCAAATTTAAGTATGCCTATCCTAGCAAGCAACAGCAAGTTACTGCGTACCTGTATTAACTTGGGGATTAATGGGGGTGGCCAAGCGAGGATCAATACTGTTCAACAAGAAAATCACAATTCACACTTAGTTTAAACTCATTTCAACTAATCTCATACAACTATACAAATACATTCAAATAAGTTATCACAAGATCCTAAAACAAGTAAAGATAATCAATAATTTATTAAATCATGCAAATATCCTAAATCATGCTTAATTATATTACTCGATCATCATTACATATCAAATATCATTAATTTATTTCATTTTAACTCAAAAAGATTCATTTCATAAGTTGAAACACATCTAGTAAACCAATATAAGCTTTTAACATTGTTTTGGAAAGAGTACATCGGGAAAGAATCAAAATTTAAGCATTGTTTAAGTTTAAAATTTTTGAAAACTTAAAACATAAAAGTTGTATATCTCTTTTTATCTTTCCAACGCAACTTGAATCACCTCAATCGGAGATGGATGAAAAAGTTACGGCTAAAATACAAAGAGCTGCGAAACAAGGAAGTCTACACGACCGGGTACACGGCCCGTGTACCAAGGCCGTGTTTGGGTAAAAAAAATGACCCGAGAGCAACTTTTAAGAATTTCAAGGCCTACACGTCCATGTACACAGGTTATGTACACTGGAACAAAAAAATGACGAAATCCCCTGTTTTCAAAATGCATTTACACTTCTTAAAATTCTTTAAACTCATTCTAAAGTTTCCAAAACTTGTTATATGATCATCCCCATCATTCAAACAACACCAAACATCTCCAAAACTTCATCAACTCCAAATCACTATTCATCATCTCTTTAATATTAGGTCATCCAACCACATGCATTCACCAACACTTCCAACACTTCAAAACTCATCATAAGCACATAAAACTAACCACTCTAGTCCTATAACACATCATATACCATCAAAACATCATGGAACATAAATTTAAACAAATATGGCATCAAGACTACATATTCATGCATAGAAAAAAAAAGTTGAAGAACACACTTACCACAAGAACTTCAAGGCTTGGTTTAATGGTCCTCTAGCAATCTTTTGGTGGTAAAAGTGATGGAAATGAAGGGCTTAATTTTACCACCTTGGAGGAGCTTTTGAGAGGTTAAGAGGTGTTTGAAGCTTGGAGAAATGGTTTGGCTAAGGTCTGAAATTTTGCCCGAAAATTTAAGTTTGAAGAGTAGATATTATCTACTTGTTTGACTTTTAAGGCATTTGTAATTAAGGCAATTAATGACTTAACCTTTTGTTACTTAATGACATTGTCTTAAGGCCTTAATGAGTGTTTAATAGCTTTATTTTTGCCTAAAAATTCTGCTACATAAGGACTTATTTACATGCATCCTCCACTTAATTCAACACATTCAAATCATAAATTACACATATGAATACAATTAAAATTTTATGAACTAAATATTAATAAATTCAGAATATTTCAATATTTTAACACAATAATAAAACACATAATTCATCATGAAAAAAAATCATATTCAATACATATCAAAAGTATGTATAAATTTATTAACACACATATAGAATATAAATTGGGAATTTCATGGTTATTTCAACTGTCCAAGGAGAGTAAATGCAGTTGCAGATGCCCTAAGTAGGAAAAACTATGGGGAAGTAGCCTCTTGCTCACTGATAAGAAAGAGTTGATAAAAGAATTTGAAAGGATGAGCATTGAATTTATCCGGCAAAGCGTGGAAGTGGAGATTGCCAACCTTATCATGGAACCCACCTTAGTGGAAAGAATCAAGGAGGCACAGCGATATGACGAAGCAATTTTAAAGATTAAGAAAGAAGTGCAGGAAGGAAGGTACACTGATTTTTCCATAGATGAGGATGAAGTAGTGAGGATGAATGGCAGGCTATGTGTTCCGGATGATAAGGACATAAGAAAGGAAATCATGAAAGAAGCACATCACTCCGGATACACCATGCATCCAGGAGGAACGAAGGTGTACCAAGATCTAAAGAGCCACTATTGGTGGAACGGCATGAAGAGAGACGTAGCAAACTATGTGTTGAAATGTCTCACGTGCCAACAAGTAAAAGTGGAGCACCAAAGACCTGGTGGACTTCTGAAACCCCTGCCAATACCCAAGTGGAAATGGGACCAGATCACGATGGATTTTGTGTGTGGATTGCCAAGGACGTCGGCTGGATATGATGCGATTTGGGTCATCGTGGATCGATTGACGAAGACGGCCCATTTTCTTCCAATGAACATGACGTACTCTATGGACAAGTTGGTAAGAATGTACATAAGAGAAATAGTACGCTTACATGGAGTACCCGCTGGAATAGTCTCCGACCGGGACCTAAGGTTTGTGTCAAAATTTGAGATAAGTTTAACAAAAGTGTATGGGAACTAAGCTACATTTCAGTACTGCTTAACACCCACAGACGGACGGTCAATCGGAGAGGACAATACAAACGTTGGAAGATATGCTGCGGCTTGCGTCATAGAGTTTAAAGGTAGTTAGGATGCACACCTACCTCTGGTAGAGTTTGCCTACAATAACAGCTACCATTCCATGATCCAGATGCCACCCTATGAAGCATTGTATGGTAGAAGATGTCGATCACCCTTGTTTTGGGATGATATAGAAAAGTTGAGTATTGGTCTTGACTTGGTGCAAGATGCGACTGACAAAATACGGGTTATCCAAAGAAAAATGAAAGAAGCTCAAGATAGGCAAAAGAGCTGGGCAATATGAAAGACTGTGCTTGAATTCGAAGTTAGAGATCATGTGTACTTAAAGGTAAATCCCATCAAGAGTATCCACC
Source organism: Combretum micranthum (assembly GCA_024138025.1). NCBI lineage: Eukaryota > Viridiplantae > Streptophyta > Magnoliopsida > Myrtales > Combretaceae > Combretum > Combretum micranthum. Next base: position 79,924 of record JAMXBD010002989.1, read on the forward strand.
GAATTCGAGCCCAAGGAAAGCTAAGCCTACGCTACATTGGACCCTTCAAAGTGTTGGAAAAAGTGGGAAATCTTGCATATCGTCTGGCATTCCCTCCCAACCTATCTGGAATCCATAACGTGTTTCATGTATCAGTTTTACAGAAGCATGTGCCGGACCCTACCAGGATTGCAGAGCTAGAGCCAGTTCGGCTAAAAGAAAATCTCACATATGAAGGGCACCCAGTTCAAATCTTGGATCATAAGGTGTAGAAGCTCCGGAATAAGGGGATTAAGTATGTGAAGGTTTTATGGAGAAACCATTCACACGAAGAAGCAACCTGGGAGGCAGAAAGCGACATACGCCAAAAGTACCAGAGTCTGTTCGAGGAATCAAATATGAATTTCAAGTTTTGAGGACAAAACTTTCTTTAAGGGGTAGGTTGTAAGTCCCCGAATTTTTGGATCCAAATTAAAGACCAAAACCCTAATCAGAAGTCAAATGGATTCTTAAGTCACCAAAAACCCTAGTTTACCGTAATCGCTTAACTCTGGCATTGCCGTTTTCTCAAGCCCTAGAAAATGAAGTTGGAAAAGTTAGCTATTATAGTTCGTAATAGCAATAAGTTGTATAAAAATATCAGATTGAAGGAATTCGAGTGTCCTTCGAACCCGATCGGACATAGTTCTTGAAAAACGTGTCCAGAAGCCCGGAATAGGAAAAATATTCCGAATATACCGTTAGACTCGTAAAAGTATGAGATTTCCAAAAATATCGATTTCATAATTTTTTGGTAGTTAAAAATATCAAATATCGCTTTTATACGTGTATTTTCTTACTACCGGTATTAAATTGTCATGCCTACTTTTACATTACACTATTTTCTACTATTCTACACTATTCACCTATCTCTACTTTTTCTTACAACCTACTCTTACAAACCATACACCTATTTCTTATACATTTTCATTTCCAATACAACTTCACATCTTTCATTTCTTACTTTTAATTAACAAAATAACAAAAAAAAAATAAATTTTTGGTCTTCCCCATGCTTGAAATTGCGCCGGCCCCTCTCATCCTCCCTCAATTTGTTTTTTTTTTTCATTATTTAATTAACACAAATTATCTCCCACATTTTCCTATAAATACCCCCTCATACCTTCACCTTCTTTCACACACCACTTCTTCTCTAAAGTATTATACCAAAATTCTCTCAAAATCTCTCAAGAGTTCTTTCAAGAAGTTCTTCTTAGTTTAGCTTCTTTTAGGTAATAATTCCTTTAAGATTTCTTTATGTTCATCTACTAGTATGAGCTTAACTGTGTGTTTTCTAAAACCATGAAGGTTAAGAAGCAACAATAGGTTCATACTTTGTTTTTGTTCATAATCATAATTCCTTATGTTCATTTATGTTTTCTTTTATGTTCATAACTATCTAATATATCTATATAGCTATATATATTATTTAGAGCATATAGCTCATAGTCTTCAATTTATTTACCTTTCATGCAATTTATTTACTTCATTGCAATTTATTTAATTTCAAGTTAATTTTAAGACTAACATTCTACTCTTAGACTTGTCCTCATCAAGTCAAAACAATTCTTTCTCTTTTTCTTTTTCGGGACTAGTCTTTTCTTAGTCCCGGGGTACCTTGATGAAGCTAAGGTCCCAATACTTGATTTACTTTCTTATTTGCTTAATCTTTAAGTTTTATTATGTTCCTTTATATTTCTATAATTTATGATTCATATTTATGCATGAACATAATGTTTTTGTCTCAATAAAAATAAATGGGGAAGTGTTATCATAAACTAAAGGTTCTTATTAAATAGGAAATAGATTTTCTAAAAACTCATGAACATGCTTGGAAATGATTTTTCTTACATAGACAAAAGGTTTTATGAAAACTTATCTTTCATTAAGAAATAGAAATTCTTTTGGAATCATTACAAGATACAAAAATGTCATTTCATTACTTTTTGAATCTAAGTTTAGAAAATAAAACCGCACTTTAGGAAATTAAAGCAATTACAAGAGATTAAATTTAGAAAAAGAATATTCATCTCCAATAAATCAAGATCTTTCAAAAATAAAATGAATATTTCAATAGAATCTCAAGTTCCAAGTCTTTTAAAACCTTACTTTTTATAAGTTGAGACATCTTCATTTACTTCATCCATTTGTTATGAGTAATTACATATACGTATACATCTTTCAAAAAGTTTACAAAGTACTTGAAATATTAATCTGTTCATTTGAGCTTTGCTTACAAGAAGGAAAACAAGTTTTTGCAAATTCGTGGCAAATCTGATCGCTATCTTTTAGGAACCCAAACAACCTAGTTTTATGGAAATAAGCTTAGAAATGCGTAGATCTTTTCGAGTAGGTAGAAAACGGTATATTATACGTGAAATTCCGAGTTAAAATGAGCAAGTTATGGCCATTTTAAGTTGGAATTTCCCTTTATACAATTTTTACCGCGATTTTAAGAGAAATTTTGAAACTTCAAGAATAAAAGTTTTATGAAATACTCATTTTGGGTATTTCATTTTGTTTAGGTGACGAGGGACCCGAGATCGTCTATCCAGAGGATTATTTCGATTAGACCTACCGATTATGGAGTGAGTTAATTCTTTTCCTAAGTATGTTTCCTTGTTTGTGTTTGTAATTAGTGGAACTAGATACTTAGGAAAAGATAAATGAACAAATGATATGAAATAATTGTTGAATGAAAATTAAGTATATCGAAAGACGATATGTTAAATAAAAGTGTGATTTTTGTATTGATTTGATGAAATTATGGTTGATCACCTTTAACATGAATCCAACTTATATGATTAAATGTTAAATTGAAATTCATTCATGTATATCATGCTTGTGAGTCGCATTTATTTCACTACTATTCTTCATGTGGGGAAACGAGGAAGTGGTAGTGGTGGCTAGTAGGAGCCGGTAAGTCTACATGGGCCAGTAGGAGCCAGGAAGTTTACAAGGCAAGCAGGAGCCGGTAAATCTGCAATTATTGATGGTCGTATGGGCCTGTAACAACCCAACCCTTGTCATGGAGGGCGTTAAATCCATGCTACACTCGATTTCCGGTTAATCTTGTGTATTTGGTTGATAATGTGATTGTTGCATTACATATGCTTGAATTAAATGACTTGGTTGTCATATGGAAATGTTATATAGTTAAGAATTATCTCACTAAGCTAGATTTGTTTATACCCTTATAGTTTTCTATTACAGTATGATTATCTATGATTGGCCCCGAGGAGCCCAGTATGCCAGGTATGAGCTTACGCTACTAGGAGTTTTTGGAGGAAGTTTATGTATTTTTAGTTTTGAACATAGACTTCTAGGAAAAATATCTATAGTAGACTTATGTGATAGTTATGTTTATTTTGTTAATTAGTATAGTTGGTTAAAGACTTTAAGGCAGGGGAATGCCCCTAAGATGATGTACGAACTTATTATGAAATGAAGATCTTATGCTTATACATTTAAGTTTATGCTTGCTTTTGCTATCTATTTAAACGCAACACCCCTGTGAGTCTCCTACTATCTTGGAAGCACGCCTTGCATATGATATCGAAGCTCCGTGTGACTACAGATTGTCATTCATTAGCTTTAATGTTATATGCGGCAGACTGCCATGTTTAGGGTACCCTCTGGGGCATGACATGAGCCTCACTCTTAATTTCCCTTCTCAACTCTTCATCTTCGGGGACACACAATCTCCCTTTCATTCTGACTACCTCTTCATTGTCGATGGTGAAGTCAAGATACTTCCCTCCTTGTACGTCCTTCTTGATTTTCAGTACTGTTTTGTCATACCTTTGGGCTTCCTTGATCCTATCAACCAAGGTGGGTTCTAAGACCAAATTTGCTATTTCCACTTCCGTGCTTTGTCCTATGAATTCGATTCTTAACTTCTCAAACTCTATTATTAATTCCTTTTTATCAGTAATTAGGGCTGCCACTCCTCCATAACTTTTCCGGCTCAAAGCATCTACAATGGCGTTCACTTTTCTTGGGCAATAATTTATTCCCAAGTCATAATCCTTGATGAGCTCCAACCACCTTCTTTGCCTCATGTTTAGCTCTTTCTGTATAAACAAATACTTGATCACTGGTCTCTTAGTAAAAATAATCCGGGTAGGGAATCATCGATTTTAGGATCACCTAAAAAGGAGGAAATACCATAATAAGTATTTCATCACTTAACTAATCCAAGCTATCTTATACAAACTATTAAATTCGTAATTCTCGTCCTAAGCGGGAATTCTAACTTAAAACTGCCATAACTTGGTCGTTTTAACTAGAATTTAGCAAATTATATATCGATTTCCATCTACTTCGGAAGATCTATCTAATTCTAATATTATTTTCAAGTTTTGAAAACATTGTCACAAAAAATAAGGATCAGATCTGATCAGTAACTATCCCCATTTCTGAAAAATAGTTTTGTAATTGATTGAAATGTTTCATTTGATAATTCAAGTATACATGAAATAAATAATTTCCTAACATGAATGACATGTGATGAGTTTAATGTATGTATGATCTTGATGATTTTTGCTAAAAGAAAATTTTATAACTTTTTATTTTGCAAGACCATAATAACAACTACTTATGAAAAATCTAGTTTTCTAACTTTGACATCACACTAGTATTTTGGAATTCATTCTTAGAAATTTCTAGTTATCTTAGTTAAAATTGAGTTTTCATAACATATACTACCTAAGGCCTTCATTTTTACATAAAAATTTGCATTTTGCACTTTGCAAATATGTTTTCAAATAGGATTTACTCAAAAATCCGAATTTTTAGAAATCCACTTTTTGAATGACTCCTTTGGGAAAAACTTGTTTAATGCATTAAAATTTAAGACTTTACTATACCTACTACTTAAGGACTTTATTTAATACATAAAAATTTTATTTTGAACTTGGATAATAGGTGTTTTCATGGGCATCCTCCAAAGTTACGAATTTTACAAGTTGACTACTAACTCAAAATTTTCCATCTTGATTCTACTTCTTGTTTTACACATTAATCTCATCAAAACTCATTTCAACTTGTAAAAATCACTACTTAATGATACCTATTACCCATACTCTTCATTTTTCACATAAAACATGAGTTTTGGAGTTGATAAATGGGTTTTCAAAATTGGTCTTGGTTGAGCTCCGAATTTACCAAATTTATTTTTGGACACATCTTTTGATAAAATCCATCTAAACTTAGGGAAAATCATCCTTTACATACCTTATCTTAAGAGCCTTCCATTTCTTGAATAAAATCTTCATTTTTGAGTTGTAAAACATGTTTTTAAACTATGCCTTGGCCAAAATCCGAAAATGAGCTTTTATTTTGAAAATAACTTTTGAAAATTGTCTTTGATTCTTGTAAAAGAAGTCTTGATGAATATACATCCACTAAACCTTTCATTTTTTCCAACTAAAACTTCCATTTTGAGACTTAGAAGAGGGTTTTTAAATATGGGTTTTGCAAGATACGAATTCACTATTTTTATTCAAGTTCAAATCTAAGATCTACACATAATATGAGCATAAATATAAAAGAAATCCATGGTAGTAAGCTATAAACTCATAGATCAAAACAACATGATCAAAGCTACATAAAGCTAATCCCACAAATATAACTACTTCTTTGCAACAAAAATATATATATATAAGAGAGTACTCATGGATAAGAGGAGTGTTTCATTTGGCATCATCATCCTTAGCTTTTAAGCTTATGGAAGGTCATTTATGGAAGCTTTGGAAAAGAGTTTTATCCAAGAATCTTGAAGAAATATGTGTGGGAGCTCAAGAAGGAATTGGGGGCAGCAAGGCTTGCTTGAGAGAATAAGAGAAAATGAAAAAGAAAGAGAGGAAGAAGAGAGGAAAAGTATAAAGAATGACAAGGGTTAAAGGTGCAAATGAAAGAGAGAGATTGAATGAGTTAAAAACCCACTAAATGAAGTAAAAAAAAAAAAAAGAAAATGGGCAGCTAAAGATGTCCCATAGCTGGCGTGAAAGTGAAAGAGAGAGGGAAGGGAAGTTTGGTTGGTTTTTGAGTTGAATTGAAATGTGTAATTAATGTGTAAGTGTAACTTCTTGAAGAAGGATTTAAAATAGGTTTATTTAATTAAATTGGGGCATTTCAAGGGCAAAAGGCAGCAACAAGAAGTCAAATATTGCCATGAAGTGATATAATGAGTGTAAAAGATTGAAAGTGAAAAAGAAGTGATGTGTGAAAGGTGTACTTGAATATATGGGTTGTAAGGTACTTTCTTAGTAAAATAAAATAAAATAAGAAAAATATAGAAAATATATTCCAAATATTTATAGCATATTTTCATAATTAAAATAAGATAATAATTAATTTATTTTAGTGAATTATCAAATAAGTTACCGGTATGATCACAATACGCGAATATGAGCTATAAATGATATTTTCATAACCTGAAAAATTCAAAAAAAATTATGAAAATAAAAATATTTTTAAATTATTAAATTAATTTATTTTATTTTTAGTGTCAGGTCTTAAACAAAAACTGATCTTATAAAATCCCGAAACGTACTAAATTTTAGAAAAACTGAATTTTCTATAATATATAAAATATTTATCTAAAAAATATAAGGATTTATAGGAATAATAAAATTGTATAATGAATGTAATGAATAGTGCAAAATTAATTACCGGTAGTAATAAAATACGAATAAAATTGTGAACTCAGATAATTCTAGTTATCGAAAAATTATAAAACTGATATTTTAGAAATCCTTATAAAAATATGAGTCTAACGGTATTAATGGTATATTTTTTATATCTCGAGCCCCGAGACACGCTTTTGGCAGTCTGTATCCAAACAGGTTCGAAATAGATCAAAAATTTACCAATCTGATATTTTTAAGCGACCTTATATTATTACGAGCTACACTACACACTTAAACTACACCTCGGCCTCTAAGGTTAAGAGTACGGGATTGCCGGACTTAAACTGCTATACTCCACTTAGGGTTCCCGGGTCCGGTTTAGATATTTGCCAATTTGGAAACTGACGTTTTATGTTTATACAACATATTTAATTTGAGAAATTTATTTTAAATTTTATTTTCGTAAGTATTTGATATCTCTCCACGTTTTCAAAATTCATGAATTGAGTTTTATTTCCGAAGGTTTATCGTTATTTACTTTTTAATAATTTGTTTTTGGATTCTAAATTATCCGATTTTACAATTCAAAGTTAGTATGGAATTTCTCGTACATAGTGGTTTTGAATTTGAAGACCGTTGAGTTCTTATTTTATTTTCAAGGAATCTCATTTTCTCAAGATTAAGAAATTTCTAGATTCGTTCGTGATTTAGGACTAGTCAAAGTTCAGCTTTAATTTGGAGCCATTTTTAGGGTTTATTTTTGAAGTTCATTTTGGAATTATTTACTTGAATTTTCCGAAGCTTACATTCTCAACATAGATGTCTCTCCAAACTGTGGGATCTATCTCAGGTTCCCTTCTACCACAATCAGGGATATCTTGGTCTTGGTCAAAATCCCAAGTAGCTTAGTTGGGCTCATGGTTCACATCTTCCTCCATCCCTATGGGAAGGGTAGGGGTCCTTGGCACTACATCTTCTGCCCAGTTCAGGTCCTCTTCGGGATCCTCCTCCTCCTCCTCCTCCTCTTCCTCTACTTCCTCTTCAACCTCCTCAATCTCATTATTTCCTCCTAGTACAGGTGCATTAATCAATTGCATACCAACATCTCTAGCGGCTAGAGGCTGGATGCCTATATTTGGTGGTGACGCCTAAGTACACAGCATGCCAAACTATGTGATTCCTTGTGCCTGCTATATTTCATTCTTGATGGTCAAAGAGGTCGTCATGTGCATAAACATAGAGGGGTCCTATGCTAGTCCATACTCAGAAGTTTGGAGGGGTTGGGTTCCCTTCGTTTTCAAGATGAAGGTGGCTTCCCTCGTTAGGGGCTCGCGCCTGTATTCCACCATGATCCTCTCCCTGGTATAGATGGTTTCTCACTTGGTCCATCTCCTTCTCCTCATTAGGTCATACCTAACATGGTCCACAACCGATGCCCAAAGTTCGGGGACTTCTTGCTAAAGCAAAATCCTCACATAGCTCCCTTAATCTTAACCAATATTCCACAAAAGTCTCATCCGTCCTCTTCGTAAAATTCCTAGCACGCTCACGGGTTTCTCCCAGGGAGACCTATAATAAGAAAAGACTTCTAATTAGCCTAAACTTTTAACTCCATTTTAACCTATTTGTTTAACTTCTAGGTTAAATTTTTAGTTCTATTGTCATGCTTTATAACCTAGTACTTTGATATTAACTTAAACTGTCACGCCCCATAGGGTACCCTAAACGTAACAGTCCGCCACATGCCATATAAGACCCACGAATTACTACGTTAGTCCTTCGGGAGTCTTGTATAGATGTAAAGCATCCCTTTATGACAATAGAATACTTGAACCGATAGAGATAAAGAGTTTAAATCAACATTCAATAGCATTGGAATACAAATCAAAACATATATAATTATTTACAAATACTAAGGGGCATTCCCCCCGCAAAAGAATATTGTTAAGAGGTCTATTACAGTCATCCAGAGTCTTTCGGTTTCCTACGGAATTTTAAATAGAAATGAGTATAACTTCTAAAGGAAATGCCTAGCTCCTGTACCTGAGCTGTAGGGTGCCTCTGTCTAAGCCAGACAAATGAGTGCTGTAACAAATAAAAACTGTAGGGACATAAGCTACACTAGCTTAGTGAGTGAGAACTTCCAATATCACATTTATAGCACATCATACAAGCAAGTGATTAATCAGGCAAATGATATGCATCAAACATATGGAATCAACAGACATATGACTAGTCGGAAATCATATGTAAATGGAATTTTGCTCTCTATCCCGGGTTAACAGATTAACAAATACTATGGTACTATTAAAAATATGCCGTTTTGGAACACGATCAACTAACTTATAATTTTGTTTATGGATCATGATTAACAAACTCATTATCTCATTTATGGATCACGATTAACCTACTTTTACTCTGTTTTTGGATCATGGGCAACCAACCAATGCTAATACTCCATCCCCATTTGTGATATGAATGAATCAATATTACTTATCAACCCCGAATAGTCAATTATGCCAATTCTTTAGGTAATCAATCAATATTTGCAGACAATCAATTCTAATTGAACTATTCAACCATTAGTTAATCACTCGGTCTCGATATTCTTATTTTCAATTTTTCATATCATTAGTAGACATACATAATTCCCATATATCCCCACAATACATATCCATTTATCTTTGCCTAAAATCTAATGCAACTATCATTACAATCACATATAATAATGAAATCGGGAAGAAATACTCACTCAGCCATTGGAACATCGGTTCTCTAGTAGTAATAGTCCGGTGGAAGGGAATCGTCGATCTCGGGGTCACCTAAAAAGGAAGAAATACCCTAATTAGTATTTAATCACTTAACTAAACCAAACTATTAAACAAAACTAGTAATTTCATAATGCTTGTTAGTTGCGGAAGTCCCGAATTAAAATGGCCATAGCTTGGTCATTTTAACTCGGAATTTCGCAAATTATATATCGATTGCTATCTATTTTGAAAGATTATTTCCAAGTTTTGAAAACATTTGGGTCCTGAAACATTCTGATCATTCTGATCAATAGCGAAATCCAATTCCGAAAAATAGTTTTATGAATGTTTGAAATGTTTCTACTATATAGATCAGTTATACATGCAATATTGATGATTTCCTATCATGAATGACATTTTATGAGCTTGATGTATGCATGCTCTTGACGATATTTACTAAAATAAAATTTTAGAAACTCTTTATTTTGTAAGACTCCATGAACACTTACTCTTAAGAAGACTAGTTTCATAACTTTCATAATTCTCTTTTGTTTTGGAATTATTTCTTAGGGAAATCTAGTTATCCTTGCTAAAATTGAGTCTTTAATATATCTATTCGTTAAGGCCTGCATTTCTTCATAAAAATCCTCATTTTATACTTTGTAAACATGTTTTCAAATAGGGGCTATTTCTAAATCCCAATTTTTGTAAAATTGGTTTTTTGAGTGATTTCTATTAGAAAAACTTGCTTAATACTTTAAAATTTAAGGCTCTGTTACCTATCCCTTAAGGGTTTCATTTCTTTAATAAAACTTCTATTTTGAGTTTGGAAAGTAAGTGTTTTTCATGCCATTACTCCTTTATTACGAATTTCTTAAAATGACAAGCAACTCAAAATTTCCTACTTTGTTTCTACTCCTTGTTTTACATATTTTTCTTAACCAATCCCATCTCAACTTATAAAAATCATCACTTAATGATATCTATTACCTATACTCTTCATTTTTCATATAAAACACAAGTTTTAGAGTTGATAAAAGGGTTTTAAAGCATGGTCTTGAAACCATCCGAATTTTCATTTAACCATTTCAAACAAATAATTTTCCTTTTTGAGTTTCTTGTCTCATCTACTTAAAGATCTACAACTACAATATTTATATGTACTAGACAAAGGCCTTTATGATCATTAATGTACCAAAACAAAAAATATCCATAAGATCATGAATATCAAGTATAATATGAGCATTTAAATACTAGATCTACTACTTAGGATCCATGAATTGAAGTTTGAAAACATAAAAACAAATTTTTTGTGCAAGATCTTTACTTTACTCTATTACTACATGCATGAACATAAAGATCATCATACAAAAACACATTAAAATACAAGATCTACTCTTATGATGGTTTGATATTCATGTAGTAGCATTTTCTTGTCCCTAGCAAGAGTTCATGGGGACTTAAATATGAAAATACTCATGAATGGTCTTGCCATTACAAGATTTAGTGGTAGAAAGGTTAAAGATCCATCACCTAAAGCTTGAATCAAGAGGAGAATGAAGAAGAAAAATAAGCTTGTGTGAGTGTGTGCGTGCGCACTAGGGGGTCACGGCACAAAGGAGGAGAAAAAGAGAAGGTTTTACTTAAGTGAAAAAAATGAAAGAGTAAAAATGAGGAGAGAGAGTATAAATGGATATATATATATATGGAAGTAAATTAGGGTTAATGGCTTAATAAATTTACTATAAAAAACACAAATGAGGGTATGGTTTAGTTGTAAGGATGTAAGAATAGAGTATGGTTTGTGAGTGTGAGTAGGGTATGGGCTCGTACTTGTGAATAGTAATAAATAGTAATCAATATAATTACTTTACCTGTAGTAAAGAAAATATGAGATTAAAGGCCATATCTGTAATTTTTATAAACCAAGAAATTATAAAAATTATATTTTTGAAATCCTTGTTAAATTTTGGTTCTAAAGAGTATTTCGGAATATTTTTTGAATTTCAAGTTCCGGGGCCTGCTTTTTCATAATGGATCTCGGGAAGGCCTATAATGGAAAATTTTTTGAAATCAGATCTTTTTATGGTTTGAAATATACTTTAAAACAATATTTCATATTAAATTATTTTACAAAATTTCTTTAGTTTGAAATCAAAGGAAAGCTGGATCTGGGGTTCTTAGGTTTCTCTCTCAAGCTTAAGCTAATCCGGCTTAGGGTTTTGATTTCCGGTTCCCAAAGTCTACTTGGTTACTAGGAAAACCAAGGTTTACATCTGGCATATATCGCCTTCGATGTCCCAAGTTGCCTCTTCATGCAAGTGATTTCTCCATAGAACTTTCACATACTTGATCTCCTTGTTTCGAAACTTTTACACCTCACGATCTTGGATATGAATCGGGTGCTCTTCGTAAGTGAGGATTTCTTTTAACCGTACCGGTTCCTACTCTGTGATTCTGCTAGGATCTGGCACGTGCTTCAGTAAAACTGAGATATGAAATACATTGTGGATTCCAGACAAGTTAGGAGGTAAGGCTAGACGGTAAGCAAGACCTCCAACTCTTTCACGCACCTCAAAAGGTCCAATATATCGCGAGCTCAATTTTCCTTGTGCCTGGACTCTGTGAATACTCTTGATGGGGTTTACCTTCAAATATACATGGTCTCTAACCTTAAACTCAAGAATACGCTGTTTCATATCCACCTAGCTTTTCTATCGATCTTGTGCTTCCTTCATCTCCTGTTGAATGACTTGTACCTTATCAGCCGCGTCTTGTACCAAGTCGGGTCCGATGCTCAACTTCTCTACATCGTCCCAAAACAATGGCAACCTACACCACCTTCCGTACAATGCTTCGTAAGGTGGCATTTGAATTGTGGAGTGGTAGCTATTGTTGTAGGCAAATTCCACCAATGGTATGTAATAATCCAAATTCATAAAATTCAAAAATAATAATCATTAAGAAAATAATGTAAAGTTATTGAAAAAGTTTTAAGAAAAGTCATGGAAGATATTCCAAATTTCTTGCAATTTAAATATATTGAAATTTAAATAATTTGATGATTGTTTAAAATTTTGAATTATTACATTTTGACATAAAATTCTATAAAGAAAGCAAGGATGAAATTAAAATATATATATATATATATATATATAGATCTAAATAAATGGAAATGAGATTCAAGCTAGTAATAATAATAACCAAAATTATAAAACAAAACATTGAGGATAATTAAAGAAATGAATAATGGATTATTCGATAATTTAGAATTGCAATGAAAGTGGAAACAATATCAATTTTCAATCTAAATTAATTGGAATAAAATAATGAAGTGAGCGGGAGAATAAATCTTAAAACGATCAAAGCCTTTGAATCATGAAAACTAAAGTTAATTTGTTATCAACTACCAATGGATGATTAATCTTGAAGTTTATTAGGGTGTAATTAATAATTGAGTTTAGATAGTTTAATTAAAATAAGTAATGTGAATTATAGGTTGTAAATGGATAGATTGACATGATAAATTAGTAAATAGACTTATTTGAAATTGAAATTTTGAATGCTCCTTTTCAATCTTCTATTTACTTCAATTATCCATTTCACGAACCAAATTTCTTAAATCTCTTTTAGTTAACAAATTTGAACTCTATTTCTTTCAACTTGTTTAATTACTTTGATTATTTTTCTATCAAACCAAATTACACTATTTTATCAACTAATTTTAATTTAGATATCCATTTCTCTTTATTAACAAATGATAAAAGATTTTCTTCAGCTTGATATTTAGATTTCTAAAATACTCAAAGGTAGTCTCTATAATCTAAATCCTATACTTTCAATTTTCATGAATTTTGAGATTACCTACTTATCTAAAAATATCAGTTTCTAAGCTCAAACATAACTAAATATCAATTCTACAAAATTTAACATTAAAACTTGATCTTGTTGTGATATGTTTATGAGAATATGTATTGGTAATTGTGTTCAAAATGAATTTAAGTCGAATATGATTAAAAAACAAATAGAGCATAAATGATTTAGTCGAACCCTAAGATTTGCCCCTTAAGTTCTTTAAAAATCCGAAATAGCTTTTAAGTGATGGTGTGAAATGCATGAATATGTTTGTTTTTGTTAGAAATAGTAGATTAAATTAGGAAATTTCTCTCTAAGTATTATCCATTGGTATGATGGCAAAATCGAGAAATCAAAGAGAAGGAAAACATAAAACTTATAATTGGTGAAATACTTTTGAACTTAATAATATGACAAGTCTATTAAGTGAAATCTAATGTTTTGAAGAATGAAATTAAATTAACTAAAAATTTAGATAAAAATTATAGAAATTTAAATATGATTTTTCATAAGGGGGGGAAGTATAAATCAATACGAGCAAGTTTCGGGGACGAAACTTCTTTTGAGGGGGGAAGAGTGTAATAACCCAAATTCATAAAATTCAAAAATAATAATCATTAAGAAAATAATGTAAAGTTATTGAAAAAGTTTTAAGAAAAGTCATGGAGATATTCTAAATTTCTTACAATTTAAATATATTGAATATTAAATAATTTGATGATCGTTTAAAAATTTGAATTATTACGTTTTGACATAAAATTCTATAAAGAAAGCAAGGATGAAATTAAAAAAAAATATATATATATATATAGAGAGAGATCTAAATAAATGGAAATGAGATTCAAGCTAGTAATAATAATAACCAAAGTTATAAAACAAAACATTGATGATAATTAAAGAAATGAATGATTAATAAATAAATAATGGATTATTCGATAATTTAGAATTGCAATGAAAGTGGAAACAATATCAATTTTCAATCTAAATTAATTGGAATAAAACAATGAAAAGTGAGTGGGAGAATAAAATCTTAAAACGATCAAAAGCCTTTGAATCATGAAAACTAAAGTTAATTTGTTATCAACTACCAATGGATGATTAATCTTGAAGTTGATTAGGGTGCAATTAATAATTGAGTTTAGATAGTTTAATTAAAATAAGTAATGTGAATTATAGGTTGTAAATGGATAGATTGACATGATAAATTAGTAAATAGACTTATTTGAATTTGAGATTTTGAATGCTCCTTTTCAATCTTCTATTTACTTCAATTATCCATTTCACAAACCAAATTTCTTAAATCTCTTTTAGTTAACAAATTTGAACTCTATTTCTTTCAACTTGTTTAATTACTTTGATTATTTTTCTATCAAACCAAATTACACTATTTTATCAACTAATTTTAATTTAGATATCCATTTCTCTTGATCTAAAAATGATAAAAGATTTTCTTGAGCTTGATATTTAGATTTCTAAAATACTCAAAGGTAGTCTCTATAATCTAAATTCAATATTTTCAATTTTCATGTATTTTGAGATTACTTGCTTATCTAAAAATATCAGTTTCTAAGCTCAAACATAACTAAATATCAATTCTACAAAATTTAACTTTTAAACTTGGTTTGCAATTCAAGTTAATGATATTACTTATTTATTTTCCAAAGTCTTTTACTAATTTTTTTTAATTGTCAAGATAATGATATGACAAGTTTGAATTAAGGTCCTTAATCCTTAATTAACTTTATATTTATCCTATTTAACCCTCCTCTCTCTCCTCTTGGCTGCCACTCCTCTTCTTTCTTTCTTTCTTCATTCTTCCCTTATGTTTTTCTTCTTTCTTCATCTTCTCTTCTTATCTCTCAATTCCATTAACAAATCTCAATTCTAAGAAGTCTTTAAGAGAGATTAAAGTTAGGAAGGAAGTTAGGAAGTGAGGAATATGCTAGAAGAAGCTTCATCAACCTTGTTGTAGTGGTTGTGATGAAGAAAAGGAAATTGAAAATTAATCAACCATGTGAGTATAATGTTATCTTTTATTTTTAGTTGTTGTAATTGTTGTTATATGATGATTTAATGTTAGTTATGAGTAAAGAATGAGTATAAATTTGTAAATTTGTGATATATGAGTATATACTAGAACTTAAGCTTGACTGACTATGTGTGGATCAAAGGAATTGATGATATGAATTGATTAGAAGAAGAAATATGAGTAGAAGTGTTATGGGTTATATTGCTGGTGTTGGGAATGGTGTTTGATGAGTAAATCATATAGAAAAGTTACTTAAAAAAGTACAAGAAGAACATGGGACGCATTTCTAGGCTGGCACGCCCCTTCCCACGAGCCGTGGCAAGGGATGTGGCAGCCACTGTGCCCCACTGCTAGGCTACCATTGGGTGTGGCAAGGGGCGTGCGGGGCCACCACAGGGTGGTGGTAAGGGGTGTGGTGGACCCTGCTTGTAAGCTCTGGAAAATTTCAGTAAATAATTCTAAAAATGGACTTTGGAAGTAAAACCTGAAAGTCACTCCGAATTAAAACTGAACTTCGATAAGTCCCAAATTCTGAATGAATCTGGAAATTTCTGAATTGTGAGAAATATAAGGAGCCTCAGAAATAAAATAGCAACCCAATATACTTCCATTCTAAAACCCCTACGTACGAAAAATTTTATATTTAACTCTAACTTATAAATTCGGATAAAATAGAGCCCTAAAACAAATTTTTAAGAAGTAAATAGTGATTAACCTTCGGGAATAAAACTTAACCCAAAGAATTCCGAGAATGTTATGAGATATTAAATGCTCATGAAAACCGACCTTAAAATAAATCTCACAAATCAGATAAGTCATATAAGTATAAAATATCAGTTCCAAATTGGTAAAGGTGTAGACCGGAAAGTCAATTGGGAAACCTAAGTCCCTGTAACTCTCAAGAAACTCCGTAATCTAGATCCGGCAATTCAGTGTTCCAAAACCAAGGAGTTGGAATAAGAGGAAAAGGTGTAATTGGTTCATGTTAAGCCTAGGATGCTATAAAGGATGAGATCAACGAGTTTTCGACCTATTCCAATGCAGCCAGGTACCGACTTCGAAAAGCGCGCCCTGGGATTCGAAGTGTTAAAAACATGTTATTAATGCCATAGACTCATATTTCTATAAGGATCTCTAAATTATTAGTTTTTCATATTTTCAAATAGCTACAATTACCCGATTTTGCAAATTTACTTGTATTTCATTACTACCGGTAATTAGTGAGTCTTCCAGTACGATTTAATATTATTAGTTACCTAATTTATTATTATTATTATTATTATTATTATTTTTTTTTTATTATTATTATTATTATTATTATTATTATTATTATTTATTATTATATTATTATTATTATTATTCTTATAATGTATACCCTAGTTCTATAGTGATCGGATAGTGATCGGACAAAGTTCGGAAACCGGAAGAACGAAACCCTATATCGGTCTGGTTCAAGCTTAGTGAGAGGGGCTTAGAAACCCTAGATCCGGCTTTCCTTCGGTTTCATAACAAAAGAAGTTTTATAAAGTTAATGAATATGAACTATAGTTCTAAAGTATATTTTAAACCTTTGAAAGTTTCAAATTCTGGAATTTTTCAATTCCGGGCCTTCCCGAGCTCAATTACGGAAAAGCTTGCCCCGGGACCATGAACTCAGAAAAATATTTTGGAATATTCATTAGAACCGTAATTTTATAAGGATTCCAAAAATATCAATTTTATAGTTTTCCGAGCTATAAAGATTACAGTTATAGCCTTTTTCCCGTGTTTTCGTTACAACCGGTAAAGTAGATATCTTGTCTACTATTCACAAGTACAACCTACAATACACACTACCCATACCCTATTCTTACATCCTTGCAACTACTCAATTATATTTTCTTTTCCAAGAAATTTTTGTCTCCTATTAAATTATTACTTTTATTACATTTTATTACACAATTTCAAATTTATCAAATTTCAACACACACACACACACACAACCCCATATGGCCAGCACCATTCCCCTCCCTATATGCCCCAATTTGATTTATTTTATCTCTTTTATTACTTCAAACAAACCCTAAATTCACTAATATAAATAATCCTTAACTTTCTCTCTCCTTCATTTCATTCTTCATTTTCCAAAAATCACAAAACACTCTCTCCTCCTTCCTCCTATTGCTGTGACTCCTCCTCCCCTCACACTCACACACATAAGCTCATTTCCTCTTCTATTCTACTTCAAATCTCTATTGGTATGATGATTTCAAGCCTTATTCCTACTAAATCTTGTAATAGCAAGACTTTTCTTGTGTGTTTTCACATATAATCCCAATGAGCACATGCGAAGTACATGAAAACACTTATACAAGAATATCAAGCCATCACAAGAAGTGGATCTAGTGTTTAAATGAATTTTTGTTAAAATATCATCTTGTTCATGCATGTAAAGTAGGAATCTTGTATAGAATTTATGTTCATGCCATGAAACTCATGATTCATGCATTGTATATGGTAGATCTAGTGTTTAGACATTCATGCCTTCATGTTCATGTGGATATCTTGAGCTTCCATACACTAGTGATCATAAAAGCTTAGTCTTGCATGTATATAGATATGTTAGATGGTAGATCTTCATGTATAGGAAGCAAGAAACTTGAAAAAGAAAAGATTTTTACTAGGAATGTTTTACGGAAATTCGGATGATTTTTGAAACCCATTTTGAAACCCTTGAAACCACTTTAAAACTCATATTTGCACAAGAAATGGAAGGTACGTATAGATACCTTAAGGAATGATTTTCATAAGTTTAAATGAGTTTGGGCATGAGTAAAAGGTAAAACAAGTAGTGGAGTTAGAATGAAAAATCTTGAGATAGTGATTAGTATGTTAAATTCGTATTTTCAAATATTGCCTACATGAACACCTAGTGTCCAAGCTCAAATTGCATGTTTTATGAGTCAAATGGAGTCCTTAGACAGTAGATATAATAAAGCTTCAAATTTTGATGCATTAAACAAGTTTTCTCATAAGGAAAATGCAAGAAAAGGAAATTTACAAAATTCGGATTTTTGTAAGTAGCTTGTTCAAAAACATATTTACCTAATGAAAAATGTGGATTTTTATACATAAATGAAGGTCATGATTAGTATAGATTAAGAACTCATTTTTAATTAGATGGTAAGTAAATTTCAAGAATAAAATCATAAAAGCCCTAGGAAATGTAAAGTTGGAAAGAATAGCTTGCTTAATTGATCATCATAAAATTCTTAATAGTTAGAAGTCCATGAGAGTTCATCATCAAATATCATCACAACCATGCATATATGGAGCTCATTACATGATATTCATATTTGGAATTCATTCATATACCATTTATACATTAATCATCAACTAGAAACATTTTTATCAAATGCGAAACAATTTTTCGGAAATGGAAACGTTACAGTGTAGATCTGACCCTTCTGTCCCGTGGCCTTAATATCTTCAAAACTTGGAAATAATATTAGAGATAGATAGATCTTTCGAAATAGATAGGAATCGATATAAAATTTTCGAAATTCCGAGTTAAAACGACCAAGTTATGGCCGTTTTAAGTTGGAACTTCCGCAAGTAGCGAGAATCACGACTTTGATTAGTTTAGATGCATAGCTTGATTTAGTTGAGTGATGAAATTCTCATTAGGCTATTCTTATTTGGTAGGTGATCCCGAGCACGACAATACCGTATCACCCGACCACCGTTGTTAAGAGACCGGCGTACCATGGCCGAGTGAGTTTCTCTTCCAATTTCAATTATTGCTTGTGATTGTAATGATAGCCACACTAGTTGCTAGGTAAAGATAAAAAGAATGATTATGTATGACGGGGTTAGTTGGGAATTATGATTATCTGTTGTTGATATGCGAAATTGAACTTAAGGAATATCGGAACCGGATGATAAGTTGTCAGTTGTGTAGAGATGAGTAGAATTGATTGTCTGCGGGCATTGCTTGGCCGCCTAAAAGAATTGGATTAATCTATTATTGGGCCTTAATTATAATTGAACTCATTCATATCACGATGGGGATGGAGCATTAACATTTGTTGATTTTTCGTGATCCATAAAACGAATATATGTTGGTTAATCGTGATCCATAAAACGAATATATGTTGGTTAATCGTGATCCATAAAACGAAATGTTGTTCAATTGACCGTGAGCTTAAACGGCGTCATACCGCAGGATTCGTAAATCTGCTAACCCGGGATGGAGGGCGCAAGTCCATCCATATATGATTTCTGGCTGGTCATATATTTGTTGAACTCACTCGTTTGATGCATTTCACCTGGTTGATTAATTACTTGCTTTAGTGTTTGTATGTATTTTGATTCGGAAGTTTTCATTCACTAAGCTAGTGTAGCTTATACCCCCAATAGTTTCCTGTTGCAGTATGAGTACCTTTGGCTATCTCCGAGGACCCGAGGACATTAGGTACAGCTCTTAGAGGTTGAGGAGCTTTTGTTAAGGCAGGGACCTAAAAGTAAAAATGGATTTCTAATCCTGTTTCCCCGAAACCAGTGTCCAAAGGATAATACAAGGAACTTTGTGAGCTTGAAAATTCTTAGTATTGTATCGGGGGTATGCTCCCTAGTTCATGTAATAGAATAATTCTCTGTAAGACGTTCATGATTTATGTTCTTGCTACTATGTATGTCTCCTTAAGCTACTATGAAGCAAAGTATGGTCTATAAATGTTGAGAGCGAGCCTTACACCCGATGTTCAAACTCATGGGAAGACTAAGGTTGTCTTACTTGAGTTTAAATATTGAGTGTAGCGAACTGTCACGTGTAGGGCACACTTTGGGGCGTGACACTGCTCCCTTTCCAATTTCCACATGCTCCTTAATATTGGTGTTGGGGGGGGGAGGTGATCACCACCACCTTTGACACGGCCTTATGGATCCAAAACTCATTTGTTCTTCTTTCCTTTGTCAAGTTAACTTGATTTTATCATGATTTCTTCAAAGACCACTAGAGCAAGGAGTTATTATAATAAGTATAAACTTCTTAAACATAAAATGAACTTAGTTAATAAATCTAAGTCTCACTTGGCTTAATCTAGTTTAGTAACTAAATGAGACTTAATATAGTCTATACATATCAAATGAATGAGTTTATGGACTTGAGTTAAGATGATTCTTAGAAATGAAATGAAATAGTAATAATACTAGAATTAGTTGATTCAATAAGTTCCACTAAGATTGTCAAGAAATGAGTGCTTTATATATGAATAGATGTTTGTTTTGGTGTTATTTTCTCTTCTATAGCCTTTAGTCAACTTTATATTCTTGTTTGGATTTTATATGAAGGATGATGATGATTTGGTGAAGATGCCAATGTTGTTGATGATTGGATGGTTGTTGGGGGTGATGCTTTGGTCTTCCTAGAGATAGTTAAGGCCTAGCTTGGATGCCAGGTGGGTAAGAACAATCTCATCACATCGCTTGTGTTTGTATTATAGCTGCACTTAAGTTAATATTAATATAAACCGATTATGCATGGGGTTGGGGATTTGTTTGTTGTTTGATGATTGAATTGAGTGATAACTTTTGTGTTGTGTGAATTGTGAATTATGAATTGTTGAGTGTTTGAAATTTATATGGTCATTAACTAATATGATATAAATCTTAGTTGACCTAAATGAATTGGTCATGCATCGCATCGCATCACATCACACATGCATTGGTCGGGGTTCACGTCACGTATTAATATTTCGATTCTATATTAGTGCATGTTAGGACCAGTGGGTCTGCTTGTTGGCTACTAGTAGGGTTGTCGGCTTTGGGAGAACTAAGCAGGCTGTCACGCCCCGAAGGGTGCCCTAAATGCGGCAGTCCGCCGTACACAATA
Organism: Combretum micranthum; assembly: GCA_024138025.1. Taxonomy (NCBI): domain Eukaryota; kingdom Viridiplantae; phylum Streptophyta; class Magnoliopsida; order Myrtales; family Combretaceae; genus Combretum; species Combretum micranthum. Next base: position 101,080 of record JAMXBD010002989.1, read on the forward strand.
TTAAAGCCTAAGAATGACCACCTCGGTCACGCGAAGGCTTCCATACTATGTACAAGGCGTTTAACACATGGAGGAGACTCATCGGAGTAATGCATTTTATGTTGATACAACTTGAGAACAGTGTGAAGGAAATTCAATTCACTATTCTTCAAAATACAACTCATTAAACTTCAATTACAATTCATTAAAAGATTCTATTACATAAACTATTACAAGGCAACTAATAAAACCTAGCTAATAACTTCAAACATTCTTATGTCTTGCCGGAATCTGAAGTCATTCTCGACTTCAACCATCTCAGTCCCACTTAGCATCTTGAGATAACCTGTTCATTTAAACAACTATTGGGGTATAAGCTACACTAGCTTAGTGAGTGAAAACTTCCAGGATTACATTTATAACACGTCATACAATCAAGTGATTAGTCAGACAAGTGATATGCATCAAACTCGTGAATTCAACAAACATATGACCTGCCGGAAATCATATGTGGATGGACTATGCCCTCCATCCCGGGTTAGCAGATTAACGAATCCTACGGTACGACCGAGACCGTTTCAGCTTACGGACAACTATAAACTATAAAATCGTTTAAGGTACAACGATATAAACAAATGCTAATGCTCCATCCCCATCGTGTATGAATGAGTTCAATTTCATCTTCAATTCCGAATAATCAATTATACCAATTCTTTTAAGTGATCAGTCAATAATCGCAGACAATCAATTCTAATTCATCTATACAAGCAATAGTTAATCACTCGGCTTCGATATTCTTACATTCCATTCCTCATATACAAGCAAGTACATATTCCCATTCGTCCCATCATGCATATCCATTTTATCTTTACCAAATATCTAGTGCAACTATTATTACAATCACATACAATAAATGAAATGGAAGTAATACTCACTCGGCCATTGGATCACCGGTCTCTTAGTACAAGTAATCCGGTGGTAGGAATTTCGAATCCGGGATCGCCTAAAAAGGAAGAAATACTCTAATATTTCATCACTTAACTAATCCAAACTATCTTACACAACCTATCAAATTCGCAATTTTCGTCCTAACGGAAATTCCAACTTAAAACGGCCATAACTTGGTCATTTTAACTGGAATCTGCAAATTATATATCGATTTCTATCTACTTCGAAAGATCTATCTATTTCTAATATTATTTTCAAGTTTTGAAAACATTTAGGTCTCGGAACAGAGGGATCAGATCTATCAGTAACGGTTTCCGATTCCGAAAAATAGTTTTGTAAATGTTTGTGTAATGTTTCTACTATATAGATTAGCTATACATGCAATATGAATGATTCCTAACATGAATGACATGAGATGAGTTTAATGTATGCATGATCTTGATGATTTTTGCTAAAAGGAAATTTTATAACTTTTTATCTTGCAAGACCATAATAACAACTACTTATGAAAAATCTAGTTTCCTAACTTTGATCATTTCCATTTGTTTTGGATTTATTACTTAAGAAAATATAATTATTTTTGTTAAAATTGAGTCTTCATTATATCTATTACTTATGACTTTCATTTCTACATAAAATTTTCCATTTTGCACTTTGTAAAATGTTTTCAAGTGGGGTTGATTCCAAAATCCGAATTTTACAAAAATTAGTTTTTGAGTGATTCCTTTAAGTAAAAATCATTTGATACTTAGAAATTTAAGGCTCAACCATAATAACTACTAAGGACTTCATTCTTACACAAAAATTTGCATTTTACACTTTGCAATATGTTTTCCAATATGATTTACTCAAAAATCCGAATTTTAGAAAATCCACTTTTTGCATGATTCCTTTGGAAAAACTTGTTTAATGCATTAAAATTTAAGACTTTACTATATCAATTACCTAAGGACTTCATTTAACACATAAAACTTGCAATTTGAGCTCAAATACTAAGTATTACAGATGCATCATCTCAAATTACGAATTTGATATTTGATCACTAACTCAAAATTTTCCATTTTAATTCCATTACTTGTTTACACTTACTCATGCCTAAACTCATTTTAACTTGTAAAAATCATTCCTTAGTATATCTATTACCTATACCCTTCATTTTTCACATAAAACATGAGTTTTGAGTGAAATGGGTTTAAAAATTGGTCTTGGTTGAGATCCGAATTTAGAAAATTTATTTTTGGTCATATCTTTTGATAAAATCTATCTAAGCTTATGAAAATCCATTCCTTACATATCATATCTTAAGAACCTTTCATTCCTTAAATAAAAACTTCATTTTTGAGTTGGAAAACATGTTTTTAAAATATGCCTTGGCCAAAATCCGAAAATAGAATTTTTATTTTGAAAATAACTTTTGAAAATCACTTTTGATTCTTGTAAAAAGAAGTCTTGATATACATATATTAAGCCTTCATTTTCTTAAGTAAAAATTACATTTTGACACTTGGAAAGTGGTTTTTAAATGGAGGTCTTGCCAAAATACGAATTTCACAAATTTTGTTCAAGTTCAAATCTAAGATCTACACTAATATGAACATAGATCTAAAAGAAACCCATGGTAATGAACTATAAACTCATAGATCTAAACTTTACTTATCAAAAATCATTCATTTATGTTATCTATACCCTAAGCCCTTCATTTTAAATGAAAAATACACATTTTGAAGTTGAAAAACCACTTTTCTAAATATGGTTCCATTTTCATCCGAATTTTCAAAAGTTGTTTTTGTTGAAATAAAATAGATCTTGAGTTTCCTACAACTTTCCTACCATCATCATGCTATTACAAGTTGTTCATGATCATAAACATAAGTCTAATGCATGTATGAACCTAAAACAACTAGATCTAGCCTTCTAAACTAGTTTTGAAAGCATGAACACATGTGAATGAGAAATATATGCATAAATCATAAGTAATAACAAGAATAATAACTTAAATAGCAAGATCTATGGCATAAACAAAAATCAAAGCTATAAAAAGTTAGATCTACCATATATATCAACTTTAAACAAGAAAATAATTGTAATACAAGATAATAAAAGTGGAGAAGAGAAAGATTTCATTTTTGGCATCATCATCCTAAGCTTTTAAGCTTATGGAAGTTCATTTGATGCATGAAACCTTCATTACACTTTACCTATATCACCTATGGAGCTTTGGGATGAAGATTTGCTTAGAAAATCTTTAAAAATGAAGTGTGGAAGCCATGGAAGAAGAAGGGGGCAGCTTGTTTATTGGAGAAACATGAACAAGAAGAAGAAAGAAAGAGAGGAAAAGAGAGAGGGTTTCAAAAAGGAAATGAAAGGAAATAATAAAGAGGCATTAAATGGAGATAGAATTGTATTAAATGAAAGGAAAAAAAAATAAAACAAGGGCAGCAATATGGACATGCTGCACGTGAATTGTGAGGAGAGGAGAGAGAGTGTTTTGTTGAAATTTGACTCAAAATTGAATTGTATAATTAATGTGTAATGTAACTTTTTGAAGAAGGCTTGAATTATATTTATTTTTAGTCAAAATGGGAATAAATAAAGGACAATGGCAGCCATAAAGAAGGTCAAAAATCTGCCATGAAGTGTGGGTTAATGTGTAGAAAGATTGAAGTGAAAAGGAAGTGATATGTGTAAGGTGTACTTGAAGGTATGGGTTGTAAAAGTACTTTATTAATAAAATAAAATAAAATTGGAAAATTTATTCCAAATAATTGTAGCAGATTTTTCATAATTAAAATTAAATAATTATTTGAATTATTTTAGTATTTTAACAAATATGTTACCGGTACGATCAAAATACGCGAATATGGGCTATAAATAATATTTTTATAACCCGAAAAATTCTAAAAAATTATTTTATGAAAATAAAAATATTTTTAAATTATTTTCCAATTATTAAATTAATTTATTTTATTTTTAGTATCGGGTCTTAAACAGAATCTGATCCCGTAAAAGCCCGAACTAACTAAATTTTAGAAAAACAAAATTTTCTATAACATATAAAATATTTATCTAAAAATATAAGGCTTTATAAGAATAATAAAATTTTGTAATGAAATAAAAATGAATAGTGCAAAAGACTACTCAATTACCGGTAATAACGGAAATACGATAAAAAGGTTATAACTGTAACTTTTATAACCCGAAAAATTTCATAACTGATATATTTGGAAATCTTATGAAATTACGAGTCTAACGGTACTATTGGTATATTTTTGATATCTCGAGCCCGGACACGCTTTTCGAAGTCTGTATCCGAACGGGTTCGAATTAGGTAAAAATTTACCAATCTGATATTTTTAAACAAACTTATATATACTATGAGTTATTCTATATATTTAAACTACATCTCGGCCTCTAGGGTTAGGGCGCTAGATTGCCGGACTTAATTATTGTATTCCGCTTAGGGTTTCCGGGTGATTTTCCGGTTTAGATCTTTGCCAATTTGGAAACTGATATTTTATGTTTATACCACGTATTTAATTTGAGAAATTTATTTTATATTTCCTTTTTGTAAGTATTTATTATCTTTTAACGTTTTCGGAAATTTTGAATTGGGTTTCATTTCCGAAAGTTAATCGTTATTTACTTTTTAATAATTCGTTTTTGGGATCTATATTACCCGATTTTATAAATCGGAGTCACGTATGGAATTTGTCGTACGTAGTGGTTTTGGAATTGAAGACCACTGAGTCTTATTTTATTTTTTATTTATATTTTTTTTAGGATTTTCATTTTCTCATGATTAAGAAATTTTTGGATTCATTTGTGATTTAGGACTTGTCGAAATTCGGTTTTAATTTGGAGTGATTTTTAGGGTTTATTTTCGAAGTTCATCTTGGAATTATTTACTGAAATTTTCCGGGGCTTACACAGGCATCGAAGGACGTCGCCCGTGTCAGAGTTGGCTTAGGGATTAATACTTTGGAAGGTTCTGTGGTTCTAAGGGATGGGTCGTTCTCCAAAAGGCTGTGCGTGTATTATGGGGCTCTAGTGTGGGCTATTTCCCCATCGGGTTAAGTGAGGAGACGGGACTTAAAAAGAAAATGATTGATGAAGCAAATGTTTTGGTTCTATGCAAAAAAAATTTCAAGAAGAAGTCCTTACTCCTCAGTCTTGTCTAGGGAGTAGATAGAGGCTATGTTTCAATAAAGTGAGTTTCAAAGAAAATCCTCCATCCTTAACTAAGTCTAAGGAGTAGTTAGAGGTTAATTTTCAATAAAAAGTATTTATAATGAAATCCTCCCTCCTTAGTGATATCTAAGGGGCAGTTGACGGTTATATCTACAGTATAAAGAAATGCTTTTTGTGCTAAGAAAGATATGAGCTGATAGCTCAAGTTGAGTATTAACCCTTTCCTTAGTTCACAGTTTTCCTGGGCATAAATGGGTTGTATTCAGTCCTTTAACCCTCAAGAGAGGGCGTAAATCTCCATTGGTTTGGATTCCCTCATCCAAACTATGCATATCATATGGTTGAGTGAGCATTACATATATTTGTTAAATAAAACTTGTTTGACAACTGATTATATTATGATTTGATTTTGTTATCCACTGAGCTACGTTTGAGCTCACACCCCTACAGTGGTATTGCAGGAATAGCGGAGGCTTTTGGTTTGAGGATATTTCGGTGTGGAGAAGAACCCTTAATGATAGAAGACAATGTGTTATGAGAAATAGATAGATAGTATAGTTGTTAGGATTTTGTCTCTTGCATAATATAAGCTTTATTTATGGATTAGAGATGTAATGTTATAGTTTCAGGTTTGTAAAATGTAGATGTTTTATTCTATTTTACTATTTGATAGGAGATACCGACTCTCTGCGGTTCTGGTGGACTATGAGAAATCGGATTTCCTTTATTTATTACAAATATAATTTCATATTAGATGTTTAAATAGTAATTATCTAGATAGAGTCTCGCAAACTCCTACTTGCAAGACGGTTCTCATATTACGGGTGCACACGTGATATAATAATTTCAGGTTATCCATCTAGTCCTATTTTTAGGGTGTGACATTGTATGTGTGCGTCCCAACTACCCTTAAACTCTATTACACATGCGCGCAACATATCGTCCAGAGTTCGTATTGTTCTTTCCGATTGACCATCTGTTTAGGGCTGATAGGCAGTGCTAAAATATAGCTTCATTCCCAAACATCTTTGTAAGCTTGTCCAAAACTTAGACATAAACCTTAGATCTTGATCGAAGATGATTCCTGTAGGCACTCCATGCAAGCGTACTATTTTTCTTATGTATATTCTGGCTAATTTATCCATGGAATACATCATGTTGATTGGAAGAAAATGAGTTGTCTTCGTTAATCGATCAACTACAACCCAAATGGCATCATATCCTGCAAATGTTCTTGGTAGTTCACATACAAAGTCCATCGTAATTTGATCCCATTTCCATTCGGGTATCAGTAGGGGTTTCAAGAGTCCTCCTGGTCTTTGGTGTTCCAATTTTACTTGTTGGCATGTTGGACATTTCATCATGAAATCGGCTACGTCTCTTTTCATACCGTTCCACCAGTAGTGGCTTTTCAGATCTTGATACATCTTAGTTCCTCCTAGGTGCATTGCATATTCCGAATGATGTGCTTCACTCATGATTTCTTTCCTCATCTCATCGTCACCTGAAACACATAATCTCTCTTTCATTCTCACAACCTCGTCTTCATCCATCGTGAAATCCGTGTACTTTCCCTCCCATATCTCTCCTTTAATCCTTTGAATCACCTCATCATATCGTTAGGCTTCTTTAATCCTTTCTAATAATGTTGGTTCCATGACTAGGCTGGCAATTTCTACTTCCACACTTTGCCCTACAAATTCGATACTCGTTTGTTCAAATTCCCTTACTAGCTCTTTCTTGTTAGTGAGCAAGCTAGCCACTTCTCCATGATTCTTCCTACTTATGGCATTTGCGGCAATGTTTACTCTTCCTAGGCAATAGTTTATCCCAAGGTCATAATCCTTGATAAGTTCTAGCCATCTTCGTTGCCGCATATTTAACTCCTTTTGCGTGAATAAATACTTAAGACTTTTATGATCGGTATAGATCTTGCACCTTTGCCCATATAGGTAATGTCTCCATAACTTAAGTGCGAAGACAACAGTGACTAGCTCTACGTCATGGGTGGGGTAATTTTGCTCATGAGGTTTGAATTGTCGTAAGGCATACGCAATCACTTTTCCATCTTGCATCAACACACCCCTGAAGCCATTTTTGGAGGCATCGCTATGTACCATATAAGGTTTCTTGGGGTCTAGTAACACCAAAATTGGAGCAGAGACAAGTCGTTTCTTGAGTTCTTGAAAACCTTGTTCTCTTTTATCAATCCAAATGAACTTTTCATCCTTCTGAGTCAACTGTGTTAGGGGTTTGGCTATGGTAGAAAAGTTCTTTACAAACTTCCTATAATATCCAGCCAATCCTAAAAAACTTCTCACTTCAGTGATGGTCTTAGGTTATCTCCAGTCCATTACTACTTTGATTTTCTCGGGGTCCACCGATATACCTTCTCGAGATATGACATGTCCTAGGAAAGATATCCTATTCAACCAGAAGTCACACTTAGATAGCTTGGCATATAACTTATGCTCACATAAAGTCTGTAATGCCATTCTCAAGTGTTCTTCATGTTGTTACCATATCTTGGAGTAGATTAGAATATCGTCTATAAAGACTGTCACACACTTATCTAACAAGGGTTTGTATACCTGGTTCATGAGATCCATAAAACTTGCTGGTGCATTGGTTACATCCTCTGGTTACCAGAAACTCGTAATGTCCATAGCGGGTTTGAAAAGCCGTCTTAGGTACATCCTCTGGCTTGATCCTTAACTGGAGATATCCTGACCGTAGACCAATTCGTGAGAAGACACTAGCTCCTTGAAGCTGGTAAAAAAGATCATCTATCCTTGGAAGTAGATACTTATTCTTGATGGTGACCTTATCTAGTTCCCGATAATCAATGCACGGGCGCATAGAATCGTCCTTCTTTTTCACAAACAAAACTAGTGCTCCCCAGGGAGATACACTTGGTTGAATGAAACCTTGACTTAGCAAGTCTTGCAACTGAGTTTTCAGCTCCTTTGTGTAAGCCCCGGATAATTCCAGTAAATAATTTCAAGATGAACTTCGAAAATAAACCCTAAAAATCACTCCAAATTAAAACCGAATTTCGATAAGTCCTAATTCATAAACGAATTCAGAAACTTCTTAATCTTGAGAAAATGAAAATCTTTAAACAATAAAATAAGAACTCAGTGGTCTTCAAATTCAAAACCACGACGTACGAAAAATTCCGTATTTAACTCTGACTTATAAAAACGGGTAATAGAAAGCTCAAAAACAAATTATTAAAAAGCAAATAACGATTGATTTCGAAAATATAACTCAATTCAAGAATTCCGAAAACATTAAGAGATATTAAATACTTACAAAAATAAAATTTAAAATAAATTTCTCAAATTAAATATGTTGTATAAACATAAATATCAGTTTCCAAATTGGCAAAGGTCTAAACCGGAAAATCCCGTAAACCCTAAGCGGAACACAATAGCTTAAGTCCGGCAATCTAGCGCCCCTAACCTAGAGGCCGAGATGTAGTTTAAATATATAGAATAGCTCATAGTAATATAAGTTTGTTTAAAAATATCAGATTGGTAAATTTTTGACCTATTTCGAACCCGTTCGGATACAGACTTCGAAAAGCGTGTCCCGAGGCTCGAGATATCAAAAATATACCAATAGTACCGTTAGACTCGTAATTTCATAAGATTTCTAAATATATCAGTTTATAATTTTTGGGTTATAAAAGTTACAGTTATAACCTTTTTATATTTCCATTATTACCGGTAATTGAGTCGTCTTTTGCACTATTCATTTTTATTCATTAAAAATTTTATTATTCTTATAAAGCCTTATATTTTAGATGAATATTTTATATGTTATAGAAAATTTTGTTTTTCCAAAAATTAGTTCGTTCGGGTCTTTACGGGATCAGATTCTGTTTAAGATCCGATACTAAAAATAAAATAAATTAATTTAATAATTAAAAATATTTGAAATATATTTATATTTTCATAAAATAATTTTTTAGAATTTTTCGGGTTATAAAAATATTATTATAGCCCATAATCGCGTATTTTGATCATACCGGTAACATATTTGTTAAAATACTAAAATAATTCAAATAATTATTTAAATTTAATTATGAAAAATCTGCTACAAATATTTGGAATAAATTTTCTAATTTTATTTTATTTTAATTTATTTTATTAATAAAGTACTTTTACAACCCATACCTTCAAGTACACCTTACACATATCACTTCCTTTTCACTTCAATCTTTCTACACATAATCCCACAATTCATGGCAGATTTTTGACCCTATTTATGGCTGCCATTGTCCTTTATCCACTCATATTTTGACTAAAATTAATTATATTTCAATCCTTTTTCAAAAAGTTACATTACACATTAATTACACAATTTAATTCAAGTCAAATTTCAACAATTCCTCTCTTTCTCTCCCATTTTGACGTGCAGCAGCCCCCCTCCTTGGCTGCCCATGTTTTATTTTTTTTCTCTCATTTATTACAATTAAAACACTCATTTCTCTCACTCCTTCATTTATTCACTTTTCCTCTTTCATTCTTTAACCTTTTCTCTCTCTATTTCCTCTCTTTTCTTCTTCTTCTTGTTCATGTTTCTCCAATAAACAAAGCTGCCCCCTTCTTCTTCCATGGCTTCCACACTTCATTTTTAAAGATTTTCTAAGCAAATCTTCATCCCAAAGCTCCATAGGTGATATAGGTAAAGTATAATGAAGGTTTCATGCATCAAATGAACTTCCATAAGCTTAAAAGCTTAGGATGATGATGCCAAAAATGAAATCTTTCTCTTCTCCACTTTTATTACCTTGTATTATAATTATTTTCTTGTTTAAAGTTATTATATTTTGTAGATCTAACTTTTTATGGCTTTGATTTTTGTTTATGCCATAGATCTTGTTATTTAAGTTGTTATTTTTGTTATTCCTTATGATTTATGCATAGATCTAGCATTCACATGTCTATCTTAGTGATTCATGCATGTAAAACTAGTTTAGAATACTAGATCTAAAGTTTTGAGTTCATAGATGCATTAGATCTTTGTTTATGTTCATGAACAACTTGCTATAATATGATGATGGTAGGAAAGTTATAGGAAACTCAAGATCTATTTTATTTTCAAGCAAAATGATTTTTGAAAATTCGGATGAAAATGGAACCATAGTTAGAAAAGTGGTTTTTCAACTTCAAAATGTGTATTTTTCATTTAAAATGAAGGGCTTAGGGTATAGATAACATAAATGAAAATTTTGATGAGCAAAGTTTAGATCTATGAGTTTAAAGTTTGTTTTCATGGGTTTCATTAGGTGTATGTTCATATTATGTGTAGACTTTAAATTTGAACTTGAACAAAATTGGTGAAATTCGTATTTTGGCAAGACCAATATTTAAAAACACTTTCCAAGTGTCAAAATATAATTTTTACTTAAGAAAATGAAGGCTTAACATATGTATATCATCAAGACTTCTTTTTACAAGAATCAAAAGTGATTTTCAAAAGTTATTTTCAAAATAAATTCTATTCGGATTTTGGCCAAGGCCTATTTTAAAAACATGTTTTCCAACTCAAAAATGAAGTTTTTATTTAAGAAATGAAAGGCTCTTAGGATAGGATATGTAAGGAATGGATTTTCATGAGCTTAGATAGATTTTATCAAAAGATATAACCAAAAATGAATTTTGTAAATTCGGATCCCAACCAAGACTAATTTTTAGAACCCATGTATCAACTCCAAAACTCATGTTTTATGTGAAAAATGAAGTATATAGGTAATAGATATCATTAAGCAATGATTTTTACAAGTTAAAATGAGTTTAGGCATGAGTAAGGTGTTAAACAAGTAATGGAATTAAAATGAAAAAATTTGAGTTAGTGATCAATTGTCAAATTCGTAATTTGAGATGATGCATAAGTAATCACTTAGTATTTGAGCTCAAATTGCAAGTTTTATATGTTAAATGAAGTCCTTAGACAATAGATATAGTAAAGCTTCAAATTTTAATGCATTAAACAAGTTTTTCCCAAATGAATCATTCAAAAAGTGGATTTTCTAAAATTCGGATTTTTGAATAAATCATATTGGAAAACATATTTGCAAAGTGTAAAATGCAAATTTTTGTGTAAGAATGAAGTCCTTAGTAGTTATACATGGTTGAGCCTTAAATTTCTAAGTATCAAATGATTTTTACTTAAAGGAATCACTCAAAAACTAATTTTTGTAAAATTCGGATTTTGGAATCAACCCCACTTGAAAACATGTTTACAAAGTGCAAAATGGAAATTTTTATGTAGAAATGAAAGTCATAAGTAATAGATATAATGAAGACTCTTTTAACAAAAATAATTATATTTTCTTAAGCAATAAATCCCAAACGAATGGAAATGATCAAAGTTAGAAAACTAGATTTTTCAAAAAGTAGTTATAGTTGAAGTCTTGTAAAATAAAGAGTTCTAAAATTTTCTTTTGCCAAAAATCATCAAGACCATGCATACATGAAACTCATTTCTACCATTCATGTTAGGAAATCATTCATATTGCATGTATGGCTAATTTATACAATAAAAACATTACAAACATTTACAAAACTATTTTTCGGAATCGGAAACCGTTACTGATCAGATCTGATCCCTCTGTTCCGAGACCTAAATGTTTTCAAAACTTGAAAATAATATTAGAAATAGATAGATCTTTCGAAGTAGATAGAAATCGATATATAATTTGCGAGATTCCGAGTTAAAATGACCAAGTTATGGCCGTTTTAAGTTGGAATTCCCGCTTAGGACGAGAATTAAATTTGATAGTTTGTATGAGATAGCTTGGACTAGTTAAGTGATGAAATACTTATTAGGGTATTTCTTCCTTTTAGGTGACCCCGAACGACGATTCCCTACCACCGGATTACTTGTACTAAGAGACCGGTGATCCAATGGCCGAGTGAGTATTACTTCCGATTTCATTTATTGTATGTGATTGTAATAATAGTTGCACTAGGTATTTGGTAAAGATAAAATGGATATGCATGATGGGGACGAATGGGAAAGATGTATGCTTGTTGTTGATATGAGAAATGGAATGTAAGAATATCGAAGCCGAGTGATTAACTATTGCCTGTATAGATGAATTAGAATTGATTGTCTGCGATTATTGACTGATCACTTAAAAGAATTGGTATAATTGATTATTTGGAATTGAAGATGAAATTGAACTCATTCATACACGATGGGGATATGGAGCATTAGCATTTGTCGGTTTATCGTTGTACCTTAAACGATTTTATAGTTTATAGTTGTCCGTAAGCTGAAACGGTCTCGGTCGTACCGCAGGATTCGTTAATCTGCTAACCCGGGATGGAGGGCGCAAGTCCATCCACATATGATTTCCGGCAGGTCATATGTTTGTTGAATTCACGAGTTTGATGCATATCACTTGTCTGACTAATCACTTGATTGTATGACGTGTTATAAATGTAATCCTGGAAGTTTTCACTCACTAAGCTAGTGTAGCTTATACCCCTATAGTTGTTTAAATGAACAGGTTATCTCAAGAATGCAAAGTGGGGACTGAATTGGTTGGAGCCGGTATGACTCCGGGGTTCCGGCAAGACATAAGAATGTTTGAAGTTATTAGCTAGGTTTTCCTATTTGCCTTGTAATAGTTTATGTAGTAGAATCTTTTGATGAATTGTAATTGAAGTTAATGAGTTGTATTTTGAAGAATAGTGAATTGAATTTCCTTTACATTGTTCTCAAGTTGTATCAACATAAAATGCATTACTCCGATGAGTCTCCTCCATGTGTTAGACGCCTTGTACATAGTATGGAAGCCTTCGCGTGACTGAGGTGGTCATTCTTAGGCTTTAATATTGTGTACGGCGGACTGCCACGTTTAGGGTACCCTTCGGGGCGTGACACTTTGCCTCAACCGGTGCCATCCGGTAAGGTGCCTTTGATATATGTTCTATGTTTACCATTAGGTCAATTTCAAAATCGATTTCCCTTTTAGGTAGTAATCCAAGTAATCCGTCAGGAAATATATCCGGAAATTCCTTAATCACAGGTATAGTTTCCAACTCAGGTTTCTCTCCTTCTTTCTCCTCTATGTCCATGTTACTTAAGTTGATCATCTCATCATCCATTAATAACTCAAATGAGTTCAACTTTACTGTGGATTCTCCCTTGAATACTGTCATGCCCCAAAGGGTACCTTAAACATGGCAGTCCCCCCCATGTAATATCAAGACTTAAGAATGACCACCTTAGTCATGCGAAAGTCTCAGTATTACATATAAGGCGTCTAACACAGTAATAGGAGACACTTTTGGGAAGTGTGGTCTAAGCAAGTAATAAAGAATATACAAGAATCTAGAAATAAAATAGATCATAATATTATCAATTAAAGGTCTATTACATGATTCTTAGGGGCATACCCCACTAAATTCCAAGGATCATAGATAACTAATAGTCTTTACAATAATTTAAATACTACATCAAAAGATTTTAAAGGAATTCTAATCTAACCCTTCAAGTAGATTTTCTTCAAAAGCTCCCAAAAGATAACTTATGTGGATAAGAGGAGACATCGAGTACAAAAACAGGTGCTCCTATGAATACAAATATCTATAGGGGCGTAAGCTTATGGGCTTAGTTAGTTTAATCCTAAAATTCATACTTGATACAAAATATCAACCAAGTTTTATTAAACAAGCAAATGGGATGCAACAAACACATAAGCATACAAGACATATGATTTTTGGGAATCATATGTTGAATGAATTACGCCTTTCATTCGGGGTTAGGTATTCCGACCCATTACAGCCACTACTTCTTTTAAAAACCATTTTCATAGATCTTACCAGCTCCTATATGCCATAAAAAACATGCAGTTATTACCAGCTCCTACTAGCCATCAATTTATGTAGTTTTTAACGGCTCCTACTCGCCACATACATAATATACCGATTAGGGATGCAAGCGGGGTGGGTCGTTATAGGGTACCCGACCGCCCAACCCGCTAAAAACCTTATAGGGTCATACCCTATAGGATTTTGGGGCGAGTTTTGGGCTTAAAAAAAACCCGATAAGTTATCGGGTAAGGTTTTGGGTTTATTATGTAACCCGTTGGGAAAACCCGACCCGGCATAAATTCAAAATATTAAAATATTAAAAATATTAAGTTATTAAAGCAAGGGTCCTATTTATATTATAGGTATGTGAAAGTAAGTGGAAATAAAGTGTTTGCATCATTTTATATTATATTATTTTCTAAAATTCATTCTTTCAATATAAGTGTTTGTGTCATTAATAATTTAAAACAAAATTCTTTCTTTTGCTTTTTTTTTTAAAGAAAAAAATTAAAAATCTTGGAGTCGGGTTGGGTCGGGTTATGGATTCCTTAAATCTTAGCGGGTCGGGTTTTGAGATTGAAAAAAAAACCCAATAGGGTTTTTCTTGGGTTCTGGGACACCCATTAACGACTCGGGTCGGGTTCGAGTTTCAAAAAACCCATCCCGAACCCGCCCCGGTTGCATTCCTAATACCAGTTATGCCTACCATTACTATCATACACTTGTCCCACCAATTGTATAATAGCGAATGCAATGTAACTCAACATATGAAGTGCATGCATCAACTTTTATTTAAAGCCTAGCCGTTATATTTTAATTTATTACAAGTGATCAACTAATTTCAAACACTTCAACATGCTAAATAGGCATATTGTCACGCCCCAAAGGATACCCTAGACGTAACAGTCCGCTATATGCTAGTCAAGACTTAAGAATCACTACTACAGTCATTCAGAAGTCTTGTGTTAACATGCAAGGCGTTCTCTCACGATAATAGAATATATAAACAATTGGAGACAGATAATTCAATTTGATAGGATAAGTATAAAAATATAAACCATAGATATCTCAAGATCAGTTACAAAGCATTAAGGGGCATTCCGCTACTATACATAAGATTTAGTAATATCCTTTTTGGTAACCATTGATCCTTCTAGGTTCACTACTGAAAACAATACAAACCAATTGTGAACTTTTAGGGAGATAACTCCTAGTCTCTCATTACCTTATTTAGCTAGGTCCGGGGACGTAGCCATAAGTACGAAAACTGCATTAGAAAGAATCTATGGGGGTGTAAGCTACGCTGTAATAACTAATTATTTTAAGTGGTAAATGTTCACAAGCTACTAGATTCTAATATGCCTATATGTTGATGTTAAAAATAGTTAAGTTTGATCAATTTCGTGTTAGAACAGATTTAAACAATTGGATTAATTTTTTAATTCCTGTAATTAAGGCTGGCATCTCTGATGAAGAACACCGCCGGCCTATATTTAAATTTTGCCAGCGTACTCTGCAATACATTGTACGCCTCTTGGAGAATATATGCCGCCAGCGTACAGACGGCGTAGGATGGGAACAGTAGTGTTTTTCTTAACGCTGGGAGGAAAGCTGCCAGTGTTCATAGGGTTTCTTTTCTACACCGGCATGAAAGCCACCGGCGTAGGTCTAAGAATTGTCGGCGTATGAAGGGACGATTTGAATTCTGGGAATCAAGGCCCAGATGAACGCTGCCGGCCTTCGTGTAAATCTGGCAGTGTATGGTGTAAGCCGACAAGGTACGTCGCCGGCGTAGAGTCGGTGTATGACCAAATTTCTATAAATACGAGACGCGAAAAATCATTTCGATAGATTTTTCTTCATATCATTTCCCCTTCGTATAAGAGAGTTCTGAAGCGTTTTTGGAGATCTAAGGCCTGGAGAATCATTCGGAGGGTATTATTGATTAAAAGTAAGTGATCTTAACCATTTCGTTTGGATTATATACAAATTTGTATAAGTATCTTAGGGTTTGGATGAATATTTCATGAAGGAATTTGAAGAATAAACCCTAGCTTGTGTTTTGATCAGAATAGGAAGAGAAGAAACAAGTATCATACGTTCCATATCAGTGAGTATAAGTTTTGAATACTTTTATACGAAATTGGACGGCCTTGATATTACAATATTGGTCATATGATATGTTTTATAGGGTTTGGGTGAAGATTCTGATTTAAGGATTTCAAATATCCGTTCTTTGATATTATTGGAAGTACTTGAGATTATTGATCAGTTGAGAAATTCTACTTCAGGTTAGTTTAGATAGGTTGTTTTACGTTTGGAGTTTGTGAAACTGTTGATGTGGATATAGGAGTTGGTGGAGTTTGGTAAACTTGGTGTTGTTGGTATCAAATTCTGAGGATTTTATTTGGATTCCTGAAATTTAGAAAGGTACGACCAATCCATTGTTTGTTGTATGTGCTTGTAGATTAGAATTTTTGTGAATGGATGTAGGAACAGAATTGCATAATAAACTTAATAAATATTCGACTTAATAATTGTCTGTCTGGTTGTGGTTGGCTTTGACCAGTAGAGACCTAGCAGATAGTGATACTGGTGAGGCATCCTGATGATCTTAGTGTAAGGTTATCCCGAGTGGACTCGTGCTAAGAAATGATTTCGGTAGAATTTAGGTGTTCAGGAATTGGGATGTTTGGGGAGTACCCACTCATCCATATATGTATATATGATTATTTATTTTCAAATCAGTTGGATGTTTTTATAGCAGAGTCTGAGTTACTCTGGGTTCAGGATTTATGTATACTAGATTCTGAACTGTGTTGTTTTACTGGACTAAAATAGATAATAAACTGTTGTATGCATTTAATTTAGTTACATTTATTTATACATGTTGTTTTGTGCATAATCTTGCTTGAACTGGATTGGATATTATCGTACTAGGCTTCGCCGCTCATTCTATTACATTTCAGGTGCAGGTGATGATAATGTGATTTACGATCTTTCGGGTTTTGATATCATCTATGAGGATGGGGATGGCGTTAGTGGTCCTGACTACCCTGCTGATGACTAGTTGTCTAGTCATAGATGATATAGGATGGATCAGATAAGACTTTAATGATTAATTTATATTTTGTTTATTGAAATTTTAAATTGTATTTGGAGATTTCATGTGGTGACAGTTTTAGGGTATGGTTTGACTTGTTGACCTACAGCTATGTCAACAATGTCTAGTTTTCTGATTATAGAGATTTATATTTATCAGAATGTTCATTTATGAGGACCATATGATTTTTTTTTATACCTTGTGAGTTATACAGGTGATATTCATATTGTTTGTGGATATTAGAGCCTTAGCGTGTCCTAATCAGAGGGAACAGTGGCGGGTTGTAATGCCTTAGTTTAGGGCGTTACAGCTTAATTGGTATCAGAGCCTAGGTTTATGATCTTTAGGGAAATTAGGTTATGAACTCCTTAGGACGGTGAGATAAGATGAGAGGGGTAGATAAATAGGGTTGTTATCTAGTTAAGCTATTAATGTTAGATTTAAGTTGTTAAATCAAGTTGGACACCCTTATTCTAATCTATAAGGTTTTGTTTGTTTTAGAATGCCGCCCAGGAGAAGAAATGCTGAAGAAAATGAAGAGGAACATCAGGCTCGCAATGAGAATTTACCACCTCCACCGGCAGGACAAGCACCAGTGGATGTAGCACAGCTTATGCAGGTTGTCAATGCATTGATAGGAGTGGTAGGTCAGCAGCAACAGGATATGAGGAGAGACATGCAGATAGTTCAAGAAAATGCTAATGCTTGGAGGCAAGAGACTCAAAGGCTGCATGGACATGGGGGTATAATGGAGCCTGCCATCCAGATGTGCTGAGCCTTAACAAGTTTGTGGATTTAGTTCATAAGTTTGAGCCAGTGCCGGGAAAACCATTGGAAGCTCAGGTGTGGATAGAGGAAGTAGAGAAAACATTTGCAGCACTGGACATTCCTGAGAACAAGAAAGTGGAATATGCATATATTGCTATCTGGCAGAGCAAATAATTGGTGGGGAGTATTAAGAGAACATGAGGGATGATCACATGGCAGATGTTTCACAGGCTTTTCTTCAGAGAATACTTCCCCGATAGCATTAAACAAAAGATGTTGCAAGATTATTATACGTTGCAGCAAGGGAAGCTTTCAGTTGAGGAATATGAGGCTGTGAGTTACACAGATAATGAGGTTCTACCCGATGCACTGAAAGAAAGTGAGGAAGCAAAAGTTAGTCGATTCATCACTGGATTGGAACCGGAGATACAGTACCAGGTGAACTTGATGGATCTGAGCAATTATGCAGCAGTGGTGAACAAGGCTAAGATGATTGAGCAGGGTTTGAGTAGAATCAAGAGCCGGGAACCACCAAGGAATCAAGTATATTTAGGGAAGAGACCAGCTGTCAGTGTTGTTACTCAAGATAAAGGAAAGAGACCATTTGTGCAGCAGTACAAATCTGTAGGGCAGAGTTCTGACAAGAGATGCCCTAGATGCCTTGGGCCACACGACTTGAGGGACTGCAAATGGAAGAGAACGCATGTTTTCATGTGGAAAGTTGGGACATAAAAGCAATGTTTGCACAGAGAAGACAGTTCCACAGGTTTTCTGTTTTAAATGTGGTCAGAGAGGACACAGAGCGGTGGACTGCAAAGATGGGCAGTTTGGCAGAATTTCACATGGACAGAGTCAGCGAGCACCAGCTAAGATTTATGCTCTTCAGAGGAAGCGAGACAGCTTCTATAGACACTGTTGCGGGTATGTTACCTATACTACAGCATAGTGCCTATATTTTATTTGATACTGGTGCTAGTTTCTCATGCATATCTGAATCTTTTGTGAGTACATGTGGCTTATGTGTGGAGATCATGTCTGATGTGGTATCTGTTAGTACTCCTTTGGGTTCTGGATCTGTTTTGGATAGAGTTTGTAGATCTGTAGATATTGTGATAGAAAATAGACATCTACCTGTTGATTTGATTGTGATCGATATGGTGGATTTTGATATTATTCTGGGAGTAGACTGGCTAGCAAAATATCATGCTGTTATAGATTGCCATCATCTAGTGATAGAGTTTGATTTACCTGATGGAGATCGGTTTAAGTATAAGTTAGTGGTACAAAGACCCCAGTACTACCAACTTATGAGTTGTGGGGTAAACCAGTTGGCATCGATGATAAGGAGATAAACAGATAGTGGAAGTGACAGATATACCAGTTGTGAGGGAGTACCCAGAAGTTTTTCCAGATGATTTACCTGGATTACCACCTATGAGGGAAGTGGAGTTTGGAATAGATTTGGTGCCAGGAACTACACCGATATCAAAAGCACCCTATAGAATGGCTCCTACCGAATTGGCAGAGCTTAAGGTGCAATTGGATGATCTGCTAAAGAAAAAGTTTATACGACCGAGTGTATCGCCATGGGGAGCTCCAGTACTATTCGTTAAGAAGAAAGATGGAAGTATGCGGTTATGTATAGATTATAGGGAGTTAAATCAGGTAACAATAAAGAATAAGTACCCGTTACCAAGGATTGACGACCTGTTTGATCAGTTAGCAGGAGCTTCAGTTTTCTCTAAGATTGATCTGAGATCTGGATATCATCAGTTGAGAATAAAGGCAGAGGATATTCAGAAAACTGCTTTCAGACGAGATATGGACACTACGAATTCGTGGTCATGCCTTTTGGGTTAACGAATGCTCCAGCAGTGTTCATGGATCTAATGAATCGAGTTTTTAGAGAATACCTTGATATGTTTGTGGTAGTATTCATAGATGATGTTTTGGTATACTCGAGAAATAAGGAAGAACATGAGGAACATTTAAGATTGGTTTTGAATAAGTTGAAAGAGGAGCGGTTATATGCTAAACTTTCAAAATGCGAGTTTTGGTTGGAGCAGGTATCATTCTTGGGGCATATAGTAAATGGAAGTGGAATATCGGTAGACCCCGAGAAAATCAAAGCAGTGGTTGAATGGCCAAGACCTAAAACTGTGTCAGAAATCAGAAGTTTTCTGGGAATGGCAGGTTATTATAGCGATTTGTGAAAGATTTTTCCAAGATTGCCAGTCCTTTGACGAGATTGACACAGAAAGGAATTAAGTGAATGGTGCAAGAAGTGTGAAGATAGTTTCCAGTTGTTGAAAGACAGATTAGTAAAAGCACCAGTATTGGCATTGCCAGTAAGTGGTGAGGAATATGTAATTATAGTGATTCGCTTCAGGGTTTAGGATGTGTTTTGATGCAAGGGGGCAAGTTATTGCATATGCCTCGAGACAGTTGAAACCGTATGAGAAGAATTATCCTACACATGACTTGGAACTAGCGGCAGTTGTACACGCTTTAAAACTTTGGAGACATTATCTGTATGGTGAGAGATGCAAAGTGTACATAGATCACAAGAGTCTCAAATATATATTCACACAGAGAGAATTGAATATGAGACAGCGAAGGTGGCTTGAATTAATTAAGGACTACGACATCGACATACAGTATCACCAAGGGAAAGCAAATGTCGTGGCAGATGCATTGAGCAGGAAGCGGGTAGAGAATTTGGCAGCTATAGTTACTACAGAACGGCATCTAATTGATGAAATGAGGAAATTTGAATTAGAGATAATCACAAGACAAGTAGGTGAACGTTTGGCTAATATGAGAATACAACCTACTCTTGTGGACAGAATTAAAACGGGTCAGTCAGATGATCAGAGTATATTGGAGATCAAAAGAAGAATGGAAATGGGACGAGCACCAGAATTTTATATTGATGATGAAGGTATTTTACGGTACAAAGGAAGGTTATGTGTGCCAATCCAAGGAGATTTAAAGAAAGAACTGCTAAAGGAAGCACACTATTCTAGTTATTCCATACATCCGGGAGGGAACAAGATGTACCAGGACTTGAAAAAGTTGTATTGGTGGAATAACATGAAAAAGGAAATTGCAGAATACGTCTCTAAGTGTCACACGTGTCAAATGATAAATATCGAACACCGGAGACCGGCAGGAGAGTTGAAACCGTTGCCAATACCACAGTGGAAGTGGGAACACATCACGATGGATTTCGTTTCGCTTTACCCAGGACGAAAGAGAAGTTTGATTCGATTTGGGTTATTGTGGATCGTCTCACGAAAGCGGCTCATTTCGTACCTATCAAGACCGGGTATAAGTTGGAACGGTTAGCTCAGTTGTACATCAATGAAATTGTGAGATTGCATGGAGTGCCGGTATCCATTACATCAGATCGAGACACGAGGTTTCTTGGGAGATTTTGGAAGAGTCTACATCAAGCATTGGGAACGAAAGTGGTATTTAGTACGGCTTATCACCCACAGACAGATGGTCAGTCAGAAAGGACTATTCAGACCTTAGAGGACATGTTAAGGGCGTGCGTATTGGACTTTAAAGGAGCTTGGAATGAGTATTTGCCTTTAGTAGAGTTTTCATATAATAATAGCTATCAAGCTTCGATCGGTATGCCTCCATTTGAAGCGTTGTATGGTAGAAAGTGCAGATCACCTATTCATTGGGATGAAGTAGGTGAAAGACAATTATTGGGACCCGAGATGGTTCAGGATGCAGTCGATAAAATTAGTATGATCAGACAAAGGTTACAAGCTGCTCAAGTCGACAAAAGAGCTACGCGGACAAAAGAAGAAGACCCTTGGAATTTGAAGTGGGTGAGCATGTATTGCTCAAGATATCACCAACAAAAGGAGTTGTCAGATTTGGACTACGAGGAAAGTTAAACCCTCGATACGTGGGACCGTATGAAATATTAGAAAAGATAGGCGACATGGCTTACAGATTGGCCTTACCGCCTGACCTAGAAGGGGTACACAATGTGTTCCATGTATCAATGCTTAGAAAGTATGTCCGAGATCCGAATGAAGTCATTGCTCTTGAACCATTAGATGTTCAACCAAATCTTACTACAGTGGAAAAGCCAATAAAAGTTGTTGATTCTAAGGAGAAAATTTTGAGGAACAAGGTTATCAGATATGTTCGGGTACAGTGGACAAATCAAACAGAACGTGAAGCTACTTGGGAACTGGAGGAGGACATGAGATCCAAATATCCCGAGATATTTCAATAATTCAGGTAAATTTTCGAGGACGAAAATTCTTTTAGGGGGAGATAAATGTAATATACTAAATTATTTTAAGTGGTAAATGTTCACAAGCTACTAGATTCTAATATGCCTATATGTTGATGAAATAGGTTAAGTTTGATCAATTTGTGTTAGAACAAGATTGACAACAATTGGATTAATTTTCTTAATTCCTGTAATTAAGGCTGCATCTCTGATGAAGAACGCCGCCGGCCTAGATTTAAATTTTGCCAGCGTACTCTGTAATACATTGTACGCCGCCTCCTGGAGAATATATGCCGCCGGCGTACAGACGGCGTAAGATGGGAACAGTAGCGTTTTTCTTAACGCTGGGAGGAAAGCTGCCGCGTTCATAGGGTTTCTTTTCTACACCGGCATGAAAGCCGCCGGCGTAGGTCCAAGATTTGCCGCGTATGAAGGGACGATTTGAATTCTGGGAATCAAGGCCCCGATGAACGCTGCCGGCCTTCGTGTAGATCTGGCCAGCGTATGGTGTAAGCCTGCAAGGTACGCCGCCGACGTATGACCAAATTTCTATAAATACGAGACACGAAAAATCATTTCGACAGATTTTTTCTTCATATATTTCCCCTTCGTAAGAGAGTTCTGAAGCGTTTTTGGAGATCTAAGGCCTGGAGAATCATTCGGAGGGTATTATGATTAAAAGTAAGTGATCTTAACCATTTCGTTTGGATTATATACAAATTTGTATAAGTATCTTAGGGTTTGGATGAATATTTCATGAAGGAATTTGAAGAATAAACCCTAGCTCGTGTTTTGATCAGAATAGGAAGAGAAGAAACAAGTATATACGTTCCATATCAGTGAGTATAAGTTTTGAATACTTTTATACGAAATTGACGACCTTGATATTACATATTGATCATATGATATGTTTTATAGGGTTTTGGTGAAATTCTGATTTAAGGATTTCAAATATCCGTTCTTTGATATATTGGGTGTATTGGGATTATGATCAGTTTGAGAATTCTATATCAGGTTAGTTTAGATAGGTTGTTTTATGTTAAGATATTGCGATCATGTCTGTTGATATATATATATATATATTGTAACAGGACATTGGAGTTGTGAAATGTTGATGTGGATATAGGAGTTGTGGAGTTGGGTTGACTTTGTGTTGTTGGTATCAAATTCTGAGGATTTGATTTGGATTCCTGAAATTTAGAAAGGTACGACCAATCCATTGTTTGTTGTATGTGCTTGTAGATTAGAATTTTTGTGAATGGATGTAGGAACAGAATTGCATAATAAACTTAATAAATATTCGGCTTAATAATTGTCTGTCTGGTTGTGGTTGGCTTTGACCAGTAGAGACCTGGCAGACAGTGATACTGGTGAGGCATCCTGATGATCTTAGTGTGAGGTTGTCCCGAGTGGACTCGTGCTAAGAAATGATTCCGGTAGAATTTAGGTGTTCAGGAATTGGGATGTTTGGGGAGTACCCACTCATCCATATATGTATATATGATTATTTATTTTCAAATCAGTTGGATGTTTTTATAGCAGAGTCTGAGTTACTCTGGGTTCAGGATTTATGTATACTAGATTCTGAACTGTGTTGTTTTGCTGGACTAAAATAGATAATAAACTGTTGTATGCATTTATTTAGTTGCATTTATTTATACATGTTGTTTGTGCATAATCTTGCTTGAACTGGATTGGATATTATCGTACTGGCTTCGCCGCTCATTCTATTACATTTCAGGTGCAGGTGATGATAATGTGATTTACGATCTTTCGGGTTTGATATCATCTATGAGGATGGGGATGGCGTTAGTGGTCCTGACTACCCTGTGACTAGTTGTCTAGTCATAGATGATATAGGATGGATCAGAGAAGACTTTAATGATTAATTTATATTTTGTTTATTGAAATTTTAAATTGTATTTGGAGATTTCATGTGGTGACAGTTTTAGGGTATGGTTTGACTTATTGACCTACAATTATGTCAACAATGTCTAGTTTTCTGATTATAGAGATTTTATATTTATCAGAATGTTTATTTATGAGGACCATATGATTTTTTTATACCTTGTGAGTTATACAGGTGATATTCATATTGTTTGTGGATATTAGAACCTTAGCGTGTCCTAATCAAGAGAGGACACGTGGCGGGTTGTAATGCCTTAGTTTAGGGCGTTACTCTAGCTTAGTGAGTTCCACTTCCAAAATTAAATGCTCAATAGTAGTATATATCATACAAGTTATTAAAAATAATATGAATGCACAAACATGTGAGCATACAATACATAAAACCATCCAGAAGTTTTATGCTGAATGGATTTACGCCCTCCATTTGGTATTAGGTGTTTCAAGCCCATACGACCAACGATTTAAATTTTTCTCACTTTTTATTGTGGTTGATATAAGTGCGCACACACATTTTTAATTTATACTGTGGTTGATACAGGTGCCCACCCACACACATTTTAAATCCCAGCCCACACACCAACATTTAATTTCTAGCCATTACACTAACATTCGAATTTATAGGCCCCTTGTTGCCTAGCTATTATGCTTTCTTCCCATAAAGGTATAATACTCTATGCAATGTAACTCCAGATATGGTATGCATGTCAATTTAACTATACGATCATGGCATGATAATTTAACAGTTTATGGGTGATCATAGATATTGCAGACAATTCAACTCTATACTAAATCATTCAAATAATTACAACAAGCTCATTCCGATATTCTTATTATTCATTTACACATATAGAAATCATATTCATACAATCAATTTTTTCTTGCCCTAATTCTAATGCCACTAATATTACAAGCACTAGCATAAAATTTAAAGATAGTGAACTCACTGGGTGTCACGCCCTGAAGGGTATCTTAAACGTGGCAGTTCGTTGTATATAGAATATTAAAGCCTAGGAATGACCACTTCAATCACGCGAAGGCTTCCATACTATGTACAAGGCGTCTAACACATGGAGGAGACACATTGGAATGATACGTTTTATGTTGATACAACTTGAGTAACAATGTAAGGAAATACACTTCGCTATACTTCAATACAATTCATCAAAAGGTTTTACTACATAAAACTATTACAAAGCAATTCACAAAACCTAGCTAATATCTTCAAGTATTCATACTTCTTGCTGGAGTCCCAAGGTCATACTCGGCTCTAGACATCTATTGGGATATAAGCTACACTATCTTAGTGAGTAACAACTTCCAAGATCACATTTATAACACTTTATACAAACAAGTAATTAATCAGACAAGTGATATGCATCAAACATATGGAATCAACAAAAATGACTAGCCAGAAATCATATGTAGATGGACTTGCACCCTCCATCCCAAGTTAGCAAATTAACGAATCCTGCAGTACGATGTCGTTTAAGCTCACGGTCAAGTTAACTATAAATTCGTTTGAGGATCATGATTAACCGAACTTTTATACCGTTTAGGATCATGGACAACCGAACAAATGCTAAGGCTCCATCCCATTTATGATATAAATGAGTCATTTTATTTTCAATTCGAATAGTCGATTATACCAATTCTTTAAATGATCAATTCAATAATCGCAGACAATCAATTCTATTCATCTATACAAGCAATAGTTAATCACCGGCTTCAATATTCTTATATTCCATTTCTCACATCAACAACACCATACATAGTTCCATTTCATCCCCATCATGCATATTCATTTTATCTTTACGAAATATCTAGTGAACTTCAATTACTCGATTAACAATAAATAGAATCGGAAGTAATACTTACACGACCTTGATCGCCGTGTCTTTTAGTAGTAGTAATGGGTGGCAAGGATTCATTAGTTTCAGGATCACCTAACAAGGAAGAAATACCCATAATAAGTATTTATCAATTAACTAATCCAAACTATAAATCAAAACTAATCAAAATCATAATTCTCACTATTTGCGGAAGTCCTGACTTTAAAACGACCATACTTGTCATTTTAAACTTGGAATTTCGCAAATTATATATCAATTACTATCTACTTCGAAAGTTCTATCTAATTTTTATATTATTTCAGTTTGAAATATTTAGGTCATGAACAGAGGGGATCATATCTGATCAGTAACGATTTCCATTTCCGAAAAATAGTTTTGTAATTGTTTGAAATATATCCATTTTGGATAATTCAAGTATACATTATAAATATGAATGATTTCCTAACATGAATGACATGTGATGAGTTCAATATATGCATGATTAATGATTTTTGCTAAAAGAAAATTTTTAGAACTCTTAATTGCAACGCTTCAACCATTGACCTTTGAAAAATCTAGTTTTCTAGCTTTGACATCAATAGTTTTGGAATTCATTCTTAGGAATATTTCTAGTTATTTTCACGCCTCAACGGGTACCCTAAAGTGATAGGCCGTACTCAATATTAAAGCTCAAGATAATGACTACCTCAGTCCACTCGAAAACTTCCATATCGGTACAAGGGTACATTCACAACAAAGGGAGACCATTGAAGTAATGCATTTTAAGATATTGGCAGCGGAACATACAATATAACACTTAATATATATTTCATTGAAATAAAAGTCTTACAGCTTCTAAGGGGCATTCCCCCGATAATTTCATAATAACATGGTTTTGCTAAGATAAACAACAAAAGCTAGAAGATTTTAGAAGAAATCTACTCTAAGACTACAAATAGAATTCCTCCAAAAGCTTCTCAAATAAAGATTCTACCCGGGTGGATTAAGGTGGTCTCGGGTACAAAAGATAGTCCTGCAATATCAAAAGTTTACAGGAGTATAAACATGACTTGCTTAGTGAGATATTCCTTACGCAAAAGTATTCATAACAAGCAATCAACCAAGTTTATTAAATAAGCATATGAATGCAACAATCATATGATCAAACAGTACATACGACTATCCGGTTTCGTATGTGTGATGGATTTACCCCTCCATCTGTGGTTAGAGAATGCTTTGAACTGGGTTCCGACCGACCTTCTTAAAGTTGCGCGCGTCTTGGGGTTCCAACGAATCGTACTACTAGTCCCCGGGCTTTCCATACCTAAAGCGATCGATCTGGCTCGGTTACACCTTGAGGCCGTATTCCCCGAACGTCCTAACCCTCAAGATGTAGCTAGGCAGCTTACCTTTCCGGTCCCACGCTGAGGAGTAGTAGCAAACTTCGAAATGATATTCTAAGTGATATGCATGAGCAATTTATTATATGAGGATTTCAATATACATTAAATCATTTTATAGCGATCAAACAATATTTGCACACATAACAATTCATACATAGAAACATTTATATCAATCACAATTCGGACTCCAATATTACTTATTGTTCATTGATCGCACATAACAATTCATACATAATTCTCATAATATCTCACACGCATATCAATTTTATCTTTTCCTAACATCTAGTGCTCTATTCTACAAGGACACTAGCGAATACGTAAACGTAAAGGAAACTCACTCATCCATAGCTTTCTTCTAGGAGTCAAAGTAATCCTCGGGAAAGACAAGATCGTGATCCTCGACCTAACAAAAGAAATACCCAACATGAGTATTTCATCCAAGATCTATTCAAATTCTATAATTCTATCTTAGGGAGTTCAAAAATCGTATGAAATAAATTCCAACTTAAAATGGCCATAACTTGCTCATTTTCACTCGGAATTTCGCATATTATATATCGATTTCTACCTACTCGAAAAGATCTATCTGTTTCTAAGGTTATTTTATCAAAAGAAGTTATTTCGGTCTTAGAATAGTAACGGACAGAATTGATATGAATTTCAAAACTGGAGCTTTCAAACTTTCTTCATTCAAAAACTTTTGTACAAAATATAGGTATATTTGTATGATTGAAAAACCCTTTGAATACATATGTATAGACTCAAATCATATGCATGAATTTAGTGGTGTTGTCTCAACAATGATTTTATAAAACAATTGTCATTTCAAAGTGAACAAGCTTAAGACTTGAAAAGAAATTAGTTTTGCTTTGAAAAAATTTCTTAAATTATCATAAGTAAGTATTTCCTTCTTTTAACTCCATTTCTTTATTTTAGAGAATTTTAGTAAAGTAATTTTAATCTTCTAAGATTTCCATAATTTTATTCTAGTAGTTTGGAAAACATAGTTTTTCCTAAATATTTTATGGTTATATGTTCTATAGTCTTTCTAAAGTTTTGATCCTCTTTAAAAAGATAATATTAATAATCTCATAAGTTTTTTATTATTTTCATTTCCTAAGTAAAGCTTATCTTTAAAAAGATTATTTTTGATAATTTTGAAAAACTTGTTTAGATTTTAATATTCTAGAGTGTTGGTAGAAAATTTTGACAATTGAATTTAAGAAATCCTTTGTTTAAACAAGGAATTAAGTTTAAGGAAACTTTCTTATTTTTAGTTTGAAAAGAGAGCTTGTGATAACTTCACTTTATGTATTTCTTGGTTAAAACCACATTATTATTATCAAAACTTGAGCTAACTATCTATCTTTAGAAAAATATTGTTTAAGATAAGCTTCAAAGTCTTTTTAGGAAAATTAATTTCTTATGTGACAAAATTTATTTTTAAAGAGAGTTCTTATTCTTAATTTTATTACTGAGAAAACTCATTTCTATTGTGGTTGAGACAATAACAACATATTCATGTATGAATGAGAATACATAACTATGAGAAACAGAAAAACAACATAAATAAAATAAGAGCATAAAAATAAAGTCAAGTATTGGGAACCTTAGCTTCATCAAGGTATCCCGGACTAAGAATAGACTAGTCCTCAAAAGAAAAGAAAAGCAAAGAAATAAAATTGTTTTGACTTGATATGGACAAGTCTAAGACTAGTCTTAATAATTGCATGAAATTAAATAAATTGCATAACTTGAAAGTAAATAAATAACAAGTGTAGTTTATATGTTCTAAATAAATAATATATATATATATAATATACATAATACTTATATAAGCCAGGTTAGAACAAATAATAACAATAACAATAATAACATAAAGAAAAAAATAGAACATGAACAAAAACAAAACATGAATAAATTGTTGCTTCTTTAACTCAATGAGTCTAAGAAACATACACTAAACTCATGTTGAGTTATATGAACATGAAGAGAGAATATGAGAAACTTTTACCTAAAGCTTATGGGTTTGTTGAAGAAGAAAAGAATGGGTTGTTGTATTATGTGGGACTTGGTTTTCTAAAGAAAAGAAGAGACTTGAGAGAGAATTTGGGCGAGGAATTTTGTGGAGTGATTTTGGGAGAGTTTTAGTATGAATTTTGGTTGTGTGAAAGAATGGAAGACGAAGAGGGTATTTATAGATTTTTGGAGTGGAAATTAGATGTATAAAAATAAATTGGAAAAGAAAACAAATTGAGAGGAAGAGGAGAGAGAGGGTAGACGGCAAGGGCATGGGGAAGAGAGAAAAATTGATTAAATTTATTGTTTTATAATAAAAAGAAATAATATGTAAGTATTATGTGATTAAAGTTGTATGGGGAAGGTAAATTGTAAGATATAGGTATGGCAGAGTGTAAGAAATAGAGTGTAAGAAAAGTAGAAATAGGTGAATAGTAATGAATAGTAGAAAAGTACTATGAATAGACTAGACAATTAAAATACAGGTAGTAACGAAAATAGCGTAATTAAGCTATATCTGATATTTTTAAAACCTTATATTTTTACAAATCTATTGGTGTTGTCGGAATATTTTGCTATGGTGCTCCGAGGCATGGTTTTCAAAAACTGATCCTGATCGGATCCGAAGGACACTAGAAAATTACGAAACTGATATTTTTTGGCTTCCCGATATAATTACGAACCATATTACACAATTATTTCAATTTCTTTTTCTAGGGTTTAAGAACACGGGATTACCGGATCTAGATTCACTAAACTAAACATAGAACTAGGTTAATTTTAGGGTTTCGTTTCAACTTCCGGTTCTTAGGGTTTGCTAATATTATCGAAAAATTTGGGGCTTACAGTCATCTTAGTTAAAATTGAGTCTTCATAACATATATTACCTAAGACCTTCATTTCTAAATAAAAATTTGCATTTCACATTTTGCAAATATGTTTTCAAATAGGATTTACTCAAAAATCTGAATTTTCAGAAATCCTCTTTTTAAATGATTCATTTTGGAAAAAACTTATGTAATGCATTAAAATTTAAGACTTTACTATACCTACTACCTAAGGTGATACGAGAACCTTTGCAATCACGCCTGAGAACCCTTTTGAGTATTATGAACCCCCAGCACAGTAATACAAAAACCCACGAATACTATTGGAATCAACCCCTAAGATGGATTAGATTTTAGGTTTGCCTTAGGTTTGCCTTAGCCAATCTTGTTCAAGACGATCTTTGGGGTTTCGATTTCAAATTACGATCGCCGGGTTCTACGTTTAAAATACCTAGGGTTAGCATCATTATTTGGGTAGACTTAATGTCTTGCTAGAGACCAATGATGTATTGTAGGTCTAAAAGGTGTTTAGGACTACTACCAACATTAGGTATACCTACAGGGTCACACACAAAAGAACGAATAAAATATATTATGGGTTTATATTTAAACCTATAGGAATTAATTATATTTGTTATTCTTAAATAGTTTAAGAATAATAAATGATTATGATAGATAATCATTTATATTTAAACCTATTAATAACTCCTAGAAATATGTAAACACAAACTTGACAATTAAACAAGAAAATATGAAAAGACATCGAAAAGACATAGAAACTTAAATATCCCTAAGAAAATGATAAATATCCTAAAAAGACATAAACTTAAATATGATATGATGCCATCTGATTCTCATCATTCCCTCTTTCTCGAAAAAGATTTGTCCTTGAATCTCCAAATTGATGCGAACCACAAGTGACCTGCCTTGAGACCTAACATCAATCTGCTTGAAAACATCGTTCCTCTTTCTCGAAAATGTTTCGTCCTTGAATCTCCAAACTGATGTGAACCACAAGCAACCTGCCGTGAGACCCGACACCAAAATGCTTGGAAACTTCTATCCCAAAAATCTAATCAGATTGATAGGCGACAACCTTCACCTTTTTTTTTTAATTTCTTCCTTTTTTTCTCTCTCTCTCTGTTTTTTTTAACCTCTAACCTTATCTAAAAAACCACAATTTTTTCTTTTACTTCATCTTCTTCCTCAACCCTAAAAATCAAATCTTTTCTCCTCTTTTTTTTTTTTAACAAAACTTCCAAAAAGAAAATCAAACCTTAAAAAAAAACACAACTTTTTTTTTTTAATTCAGAAGAAGACAAATCGAAAACTAACAAAAAAGACAAACAAGGATATGAACGACTCGAGTTACCTCTAATCAAACTAGGATA
This sequence comes from Combretum micranthum, assembly GCA_024138025.1. Lineage (NCBI taxonomy): Eukaryota > Viridiplantae > Streptophyta > Magnoliopsida > Myrtales > Combretaceae > Combretum > Combretum micranthum. The sequence goes on from JAMXBD010002989.1 coordinate 132,538, forward strand.
TAGATTCTTAGAAATCCTGTGCTCTAATACCAAATGATACGGAAAACCTTAGGTATATTAAACCTAAGACCCAACGTTCGTCAAATGGAATTGAACCCCAACGACCGTCTAAGAAAATCGGTGGAAACCGTGACCCATTGCTTATATGGAGGCAAGAACCTTAGTATAGTCGTAGACGCCACAACCAGTGATAGCAAACCGATTGATAAGCCAAAGGGGTTGAACGCCACGGAACCTCCCGATAAGTTCATAAATAAGTTTTTTCTAGAACTCAAAGAGAAGAAAATCTCATATTTTCATTATCAAAGATATATGTCATATATGTTACATCTCATAGATTTATATAGGCTTTTAATTAGCCTAAAAACTAAGCTACAATAAATAAGGAAAAATAAACTATTAATGACTCATAGTAATATGTAAAGACAAACTTGAGAATAAACAACTTATTAATGACTCCTAGAAATATGTAAAGACAAACTTGACAATTAAACAAGAAAATATGAAAAGACATCAAAAAGACATAGAAACTTAAATATCCCTAATAAATACAATAAATATCCCTAAGAAAATAATAAATATCCTAAAAGACATAAACTTAAATATGATATGATGCCATCTGATTCTCATCACAAGACTTCTGAATGACTGTGTTAATGACTCTTAAGTCTTGATTAGCATGCGGCGGACTATTACGTTTAAGATACTCTTTGGGGCGTGACAAAACCAATCCGTAAAACTGAACAAAACTGTTTTAAAAAATATATAATAACGTCTTAATTATAACGATATTTTTTTTTATGATGATTGATTAAGGATTGTATATGTTCTTATGGTTATTATGATATTTATTGTTGATGAATTTTGAGTAATATTACTTGATTCTTTTTTTTAAATTGTCTTTTAGGTTTGTGATATATATTCTTTCATTGGTAACATAATATTTTTTTTAATAGTTTTAACTTTATGGACTATGAAATTTGAATATTTAGTTATAATTCATATCATGTATTAATTATTGAATCAATTCTATTAGCATAACACTTTTATCATAAATGACTTTTGTTAGTAAATAATTGAATTGGTGGTTTTATGGAAAATTATAAATTATGGTTTGCAATGTATTAGTTAGTGAATGTGTCATGTTAGTGGATAAATTGATTGTGACTTAATGATTATATAAAGGATTATGGATTCTTAGTATGATGATGGATTTATAAAGTATTTTGTTATGATTTGCAATATAAACTTTGTAGAGTAATTTAAATGTTTGAATATCCACACAAATATAAAAAAAATTGGAACAAAAAAGAATTTAGTTAAAATTTTTATGTAACTTGTGATCTAAATCAAACCAAACCGTTATTAAATGGTTTGAAAATTTTTTAATTCAAACCAAACTATTATTTAATGGTTTGGTTCGATATGAATAAAAAAAATACTAAATCATAAATTATGGTTTGGTTTAGTTTTACTAAAAATAAAACCAAATGAATGCATGCTCACCCTTAGTAGCAAACTAATAGTTCATGGACTTCTAAAATTATAGATATACAATATAGATTCAACCAATACATTCTGGCCAAGTATAATTAGTAAACTTGGTTAAAATTTTAAATTTTTGTTGAGTTTAGCATGTGGAGTCAATTAAAATATAACATGTATAATAAAAGCAATTTGATAGTTAAGTCAACTTGAAATAGCTCTTAAAATTGTAAACTCTTGAATCCTATGAGTACCATGGTGATTTTAACAACTATCATTATGACATGTTACTACAAACATAAGATCCCTGGTTTATAAATTATTTCACTAACACCACCGTGGATACTGAATTTCTTTTCCCAAAAAGGGTATGGAGTAAAAATTTCTTAAAGACATCTGTGGGATTAGCTTCTCTAAGCAAATCATGTACAAATTATGAAAGCAAATAAACTCTTTTCGTCCAAGTAGTGTTATTTACAGAATTTTCACCAGTACTGTATTTGCAATTTATCAATTTTTCTGACTGCTGAACAATGTATTTCTTTTCTCATAATATATGCATTCACAAAATACAAAGCCAAATGATGACTTACCATTGGGTCTTTTCACATTCCCCAGGCTTCTAAATAACAACCCACTTAGCACATGAAGTGAGTTGACGAGCCAATGAGGCAGTGGCTAGACATAGACTGGTAGTCAAATGTTATGCGTAGTTTAGGATCAGCATTAAAAGGTTAAATCGTTATATCAGGTGTACATTTAAAATACTGAGCACTGATCATATAAGAATTTAAGATTCAGCTCAATCGATAGAAATAGAATTATAACTTTATATGATAAAGAAGCATTGAGTTACATGTAGCTCACATTACAAGAGATGAAAAAGCTAACCCGCATAAATCCGGTCTGCCCCTTACATCCTAACAAAATATGACGCAAAAAAATGCTCTCTCTCAGGTAATCAATCAAATTTTATTAGTGTAAAACGAATATTATTTTTTGTTTTTTACGAATCAACATGATCCAAACTGTTGACGCTTTTATTGGAAAGATAAGAGCTAAGACAACAGAATGGATATGTTCGGAACTTCTTTGATTCCTCCTTTTCTATTTAATGCTAAGTTACTATTATAATCATCTAATGGATGCAAGTGGCATCTCAGCTTCACAACATCTTCTTTTCTGAGGGATCTGATGCAGAAAGTTCTGCATACATGGAACTTATTGCTTTTGCAAAGTATTCCTTTGCTTGAGGCCTCTTCACCTATGGATATAAGAAAGAAGCATTAAAAAGAAAGAAACATAACGATTTTCCATGTATATGGAATTAAAATTAGCCGGTAGAATTATCTGCTCGATGAATTACCTTAAATGTGGGAGTTAGTAGCCCGTTCTCCACCGTGAAGGGTTCAAGCACCAGAGTAATAGCCTTTGCAAACTCAAAACCTCTCAACTGTTCCACAAAATATATTTGCTTGTTAGTGATTGCGGTCTCAGAAAACAAAACAAAAATTGATGTTAGTGAATTTTGAGAAATTTGCCTCAGCTTCTCTTCCGAGAGCATCCATGTCAACAAGAACGGCAGCTCTGGTTCGTGGGTCATTGCAAAGTTGTGCCAAATCATTGTACTGTGCAAGGCAAACACCACACTGAAATGAGAACAAGGAGTATTTTACAAAACATGAAAGCATATAGGGAATAGAAAACAGGAAACCTGGATGCCTTCTGAAGCAGCCCATGCTTTCAACACATCTGGATCAACTGAGACAACGGCTACCAGAGAAGAATTAAAGCTGTCACCTATCAAAAGCAATAAATGGTAATCAACAAACAGAAAATAGGGTAAGAAGAAACAAATAATCCAAGCATCTTCATTACTTTGCTCTCTCACCATAAACAAAACATTGAGAGACAAATTTGCATTTAGCATATACATTCTCAATTTTTTCTGGAGCTATGTACTCTCCCTGTGCCAATTTGAAGATATTCTTCTTCCTGATCAATCGAAACAGAGTTCTCCAATTTTCAGAACATAATATGATGAGTTTGATATATTTTGATATGGAAAGAAAGAATAGCAGGGCATGGATTCACTCCAATAAATAATTATGTAATTCACACTGCATTATTGCTGCACACACCATGCATATTTTAATTACATCAAATTGACTATGAAGTGACTGACAAACCCAGAATAACCAATTTCAAATGGGCTTTGCTAAAATTTCTGAAAGTCCTGGCTGATGACACAGGCTGACTGATATGGCACAAAGAATGGGGCTACTAGATTTTTCTCTGTGATAAGTTAACTTTTGTTTGAAAGACATATCAAGAGACATCATTCTGAATCATCATCACAAGGTTCCTTTAACCAAGAAACATTTCTGTTACATCACTATGATAGAGTTTAACCACCAAGCTCAGATCGAAGTGTAGTTCCTCTACTCCTAGGGCACAAGAATATTAAATCGTGAATGAAGTTAAAAATAAGATAAATGCATACATTGAGGCCCTTGTTTTTGCTTTAGGAAAACAAAAGGCCCTGCTCTTCCAGAAAAGATTTTACATTCGATCCTTCCCCCCACCCCAACCCACCCACACACACCACCCCCCCCCCCCCCCCCCCAAACTTCCTCCCTTTCTACTCAGACTAGATAGCAGACTGGGCTTCTTGTATTTCAAGTAATTTGTGACTAATGTGAAATTAATTGAAGACTAAGCAAAAGCAGCTTGTCTGCCCAGAATCTCCTAGTAATTTTTGCTCCCATATTATGCTTTTTCATCCTAGAGAATGGATGCTACCCTTGGTGAAAGAAATAAAACAAAATGCAAACTCTGAGAACCATAACTCATTATATTGATTGTTTTTCTTCATTGAATATTACCGATCGATTATCTTGAGACGTCCACCAGGTAACCACAATCCGATATCTCCGGTGTGGAGCCATCCATCTTCATCTATTACTTCTCTCCTGTGCAATTAACTTATTATAATATGGACTTGAAATTTCAAGTGTAACCTTGGAGTTATGAATCAAGTTAGAGACGGACGTTTGTACTTCATCTTTGTGATATCCTTGAAATATAGTTGGACCCCTGACACATATTTCCCCACGTGGGTAGGGCTGATCATGAGATGTGTAATTCATCTCCGGTACATCCACAAGTTTTATTTCTGCAATGAATACACAATTAAATAAAAGAAGAGCTTATGGACTTGTTCTGAAACTAGAGGAGGAAAGAACCTATGGAGTGCTGAAATTTTTTAAATTGAACTTACATAAATAATCATCAGATTATCATATATGCATGCAGGGCTTTTGCATCAAATTTTACCATTATATTTGGCATTAGTTACAACACCAGAGTATTTGGCTAAATTATTAGATTTCACATGGATATCGTAGTCAGTTTTTAATGACTAAAATGAAGAGGTTCAAAGTTCTTACTGAGGTAGAATTCACTCTTCACCAACTAAATCATGCATAAAATTGAGCTAAGCTTACAAGGTCCACAGATGCAAATAGAATATTATTCTCATTAAATAGTTCAAGAAGCCTATCAATTTTTGCTATGCTTGTTGTAGTAGCAAATTCTTAAAAAAAAAAAAAAAGATCAATGAGAGCATGTAAATAACATGGCTGGAACCATGTCCATATATGATGAAGGGGACCAGACTCCTTTCTCTTACAACGTGGATATAAATTCTGAGAAGTATCTGCTGGATTTATTTCCAAAAGAAAAGGCAACTGATAACCACACGATGAACTTCTTATGAAAAGTTACCACATGCAGGACTGGGAGACCCAACATGACCAAATAAGTTGTCCCCCTCGTCCATAGCACTTATGACACAAGATGTCTCCGTCATTCCATATCCTTCAGCTACTTGACCACCAAAACAACTGAAAAATGAACCAAGGATCATGAATTCACATTATTACAAAATGGTTTGCACAGACATGACATATTCAGAGAGGCTTGAACAGATACTAATGGAGCCAACTTACATCTTCAGAAACTCCAGCACATCTGGGGACAAAGGTGAGGCACCTGATGTCATGAAGCGAACCCTCCCTCCAGCTTTTCCCTTATTTTATTGAACACCAGTCGATCCCACATTGGAGATGGGTTCTTTCCTGTAAAATATGCACCCATAACAATCAAACAGAGAGCAAATCAAGATCACAGGCAACAGAAATTTTTAAATACAGCATAAAATTCATCGACTGGCAAACGCTACATATAACTTACAGGAGACCCCTTGCAATGAAATTTTAGAACATAAGCTCTTTGAAATTTATAACTAACCATTTAGACAATCTACTGCCAACTATTTATTTATGTATTTTACCCCAAGTAAAGAAGGCTTAGTCATTTCTCAATTCCAAAATTGCAACTGATCCTGGCTTTGCATGGTTGTCTATAAAAAATCCCAAATGCCTATGGAATGCTGAACATTATATATATTCATTATATGTGCATAAAGGGAATGATGCACTATGATTTTCTTGGTATTCACAGTATTTTCCTAAGGTTTTGTTTTTGAAAGCAAAAGGAAGAGAGCAAAAAAATAAAGAAAACTTCAGTTCCTGTAAAGGCTAACTATTTTCTTCAGGCAAAAGAATAGAAAAATTCCCTCATAAAGATCTCTGCTGAGCACAATGTGCTCCGTATTATAAAATAGTGCAGAGAACATGACCCAACCCCACCCCCACAGAAGAAGAGCAGAGACTAGGTTCTTCACCGTTCAACATTGCTTGCTTCTTTGCATTGTAAGCAGCATTAAATAGCTTCTCCCTTAATCCTCCAGATGCTTTTACAGCATTTAATATTCTGTACAACTGCAGCTAAGTCATATAATGGACTCTACATGTAAGTATGAATTAAAATCAATAGTTGCATGCATCTTACCCAGCATATATCCTGTTATATAGCCGAGGAACACTGCAAAAGATAGTGGGTCTGAGAGCAGCAATGTCATCCAACAGCTTCAAATTATCCTAAAAACCATGCAACAAATTATGCATGGGTCTCAGAAATGCTTTGGATGGATGGAATATCGATCTTCTAGAAAGAGATCAATGCATGTAACAGCAAGGAGAAATGCAGCAAAATGCAATACAAACTTCCACCCTTTATTGGTGATCATATGCCATAGAAAATAATGCTGCAGATCAGCAAACTATAAGCACAGAATACATCAGCAGATATATGATTTTCCATCCAAATCCATTAAAAGTCTTTTTGCAAAATCTGATTCATAAACTGCACACCAACCAAAGTGATGAGGATAATTTACAAGTGATCGAGAAAAAGGAAAATCAAGAACAAATCTTGTCAACCGTGATGAGGACGGTGACAATCAATGGAGCAAAAGCTGATAATGCTGCACATCACGCCCATGAAGTTGAACGTGATCATAACATCTTGACAATCGCGCCTGTGACACTGCCCGTGACAGACAATGTATAGCCAATCATGATGATTATGCCCTAGGAACCGACCATGATTAGCTTGAAGACTGACGATCAGAGAGGATCACGACTACATCCCGGCCATGACAGGGTTCGTTTTGATGCCCAAGATTTGATTTTTTTAAAATTTTTTCTTTATTTTATTATATTTGATTGAATAATTGCTATTTTGCCCTTATTTAGGTTATGAGTATATAAAGGGCTTTGCTCATAAACAATAACATAAGTTTTATCATTTTAATGAAAATTCTTTTTTTGAGAATTCTTACCCTTTAAATCTTTCTCTTATCTATCCCTTGTGATTGTAGCAAAATTCTTGTGTTCTTATCAATCTTTGTGATTGTAGCGAACAAACCACTTGAGTTAATTTGTGAGTCATATCAAATTAGTGAGAGCATAGTTTGGGTTAATCTTGGTACGTAACATCCTCGAGTTACCATATCCATATCTTTTGTTTTTCTATTCCTGCTGCTCAAGAAAACCTAATACTTGTGTTAAGTCTCGGAATTTCTTTAGGATTAATCATTATTAGTCCATAGATTCCCTAGTGATTAAGTTCCTCAGCATATTATATTATTGATACCGGGTTTATCAATAGAAGACCTAGTGATTGATTCCCTGGATTTATCACAAAGGTTCCTTTGACTATAACATTCCAGGCAATTCTTCTATAATCAAATAAAATTGGCCACCTCAATAGTCTTAACCACTCCTCAGATGAGAATACTAAAACACTAGACTGCAGATAAATGAACAAATAATGGGCCTGGAATTGTAAGCAAATTGACGAAATCTCGTACCCCCTGGTAGAAACCCACAGCAGTACCAAAATATACTGTCATGACCTGGTTTGCTCTTTCATAGATGTGTGCCAGGGGAAGATATGATATATAGCTGTCAATAAAACAAGTTGGTTTTCAGGAAAAAAAGAAAAGGAAAAAAAAAAAAAAAAAGTAGATACAGGATAGTGGGAAGTCAAGTTGTGTTGCTTAATATGCCAACAGACCAATACTTACACATCCGAGGGATTGAATTTTATTCCAAATGTGGCACCAGCTACACTTGCAATTAGGTTGCCATGTGTCAACACTGCTCCCTAATAAGTTCAAGTTGGAAAAAACAAGTATTTTAAGATCATGCTATTTAAAAGTTGAATCAACCAGAAGAAGTAAAATCAAATGCGTACCTTTGGTGTACCAGTTGTACCACTGGTGTAACAGATTGTTGCTATGTCATCAGGCTTTGGGGGATAAAATGGCTGCACTGAACTTTGGCCCTAAAAGATAACCAAGGAAAGAACAAAAACTCCACGTCATTCTAACAAGCATGTTGATAGTCTCTGAATTTGCAATGACAGCCAGCAAAAGTGAATGAGATAAATAATTCCTTAAAACAATGAAAGAACAACAATATGTTGTTATAATCTTTGCTGATTAATCATAAGTAATTTCCAAAATTCTTATATAAAGGATGAAATAACACAAACAAAACGCCACCACAACACCAACCAACACCCCACACACCAACCCCCCACCCCACAAAAACAAAAATAAAATAAAATAAAATAAAACCAACACAACCACCCCAACCCCAGGAAAAAAAAAAAAAAAAAAAAAACTCTCTGAATATTTGTTTATCCTTTCCCTTCATATCATCAAAAGCTTGGTTATGATATTTTTCCCCAGTAGGTGGAGTTTACATGCACTGAGAGGAGGTGGAGTTTACATGCATTGAGTCATCATTGACACAATTTTTTCATTTGCGTCAATCCTGAAACTCTCTTTATCACATTACACCACAATGAACAAGTGTTTAATAATGGTTAATAGAACACTTCACTCATAAAGGTTTTGGATGTTTCAAAATGCAGGCTTCTCTACTACATAATCACCTGAACATTTCTATACTTTTAGACCCTTGTTCAGTCAGACAGGTAGTTTTGTCATTTTCTCCTCGTCATTTCTCTTCTCAATTCTTGTACACCACCCTTGTACTTTTCTTAATGCTCCTTACTCATAAACATTAGTACAACTTATTTTACTAAAATGCAATCCACTAGCCTTTTCTACCACATAAAGCTAGAAAGAATGGTTTGGAGTGCAAAAGGTGTCAATTACCTGAGCAAGAAATTTAGAATATGTTATGACTTCAACACCAGATGTTGGTGGAAGTGATGGCATTTGCTCATCCACACCTCCCACAACCTAAAAGGTTAATTTAGCTTAGCCACAACTTACAAGCAATCTTCCCAGTGTTTCTGGTCAATGTTGATCAAAGTTAGGAATGACCATACCACTATTAGACGAACTGTTGGAATCTCAGATAAGAAAGTCAGCAACTGCATGATGTAAACCATAGAGATTAGAACATAAACACAACATTTGAAGATCGCTTTGGGAGATCCTCATACTTCATCAAACATTTGACTAGATAGATAAATTAATTTAAACATTTCAGAAGAAAAATCAGCCTAGTTTCAACTGAAAAGGAATCTCAACATCAAATGAGGAGAATAAATGTAACATCATAGTTTGCCTACAATCATGAGTACTCAAAATATCCACATGCATCAAGCACCAGCTACAGTATCAATACCATGGATTTAATCAGGTTTTCATAAGATTGTATATGCTCTATCCAAGCCTTCCACAAGATAGTGAGAAAGCATAATTCTTGAAATTTATTATAAGAAAAAATGTACGTAAAAATGAATAAAGCTGGCAGACATTTCATCTAGTACAGCCAAGAGAGTAAACCTCCATATCACAAGGCTTTTCTTCAAAATTGTACACAGGATAGGGTATAAGAACAGTCTAGATGATACAAGCGAATCTTACAGAATTGAGTGTTTGAGGAACACAAAATATTGCTTGTACAGAAGCATGATTTACAATATATTTGACAGCATCTGGACCTGCACATTAATTATTCAAATATGTCAAGGTTGAAAGACATGTAACTGCTTGGCATGATACTGAATGTTGCAGATCAGGCAAGAAACAGCATACCAAGTGTATCATATAAAGGAACTGATACGTTTGAATATGCAGAGCAGGCATGATCAACAATAAGCCATTCAGGTCTGTTAATGAAGTATAAACCTATGGAAGATCCCTGAAAAGTGAAAAAGATAATATATCATATTTTTCATTTTCTTTAATCACTTCTTTTTATTTTTTTTGTGGTGGGGGGGGTGTTGGGGGGGGTGGGGGGGCCAAGTCCTTAAATTACTTGTGTGGGTGATTTTTCAAGTTGTGGAGCACTATAATAATGTAGTAGATTGTTTAAATGGAAGGAAAAATAAAAAAAAAGAAAATATTTACCTTAGGTATTCCATGACAAATTAGACCAGAACCAACAGCTGTCCGAGCAGTACTCGCCTCCCATATGTCATCCATTTGTATCTGACCACAGGGAAAATATATGAAATTTAATATAAGAAGCTGAGCCAATAGACACACAGATCTTGGATATAGCAAAAGACTACTCACTCGCCAACAGTACCATCAACCCGAACTCTGGTGCCCAAGTATTTGTAATCACGGAAAGTGTCAACAGCACGTCTACATTGATAAGGCAAAAAGCTTTTAGTTGATATTTGCAATACTCAGAAAGGTTGTGGTGCATTTTCTTAAAACTACAAAAAAGGAATCTATGCAAAAATATTAATTGTGATATCATGGGCTTACACAAAATTATCATGCAATGTACCAATTTCAGGATTATCAGGAAATCTACTAATGAGCTTTATGGGGGAACGAGCAGATCTGTCATCATTTAACAAAATGTTAGAATCAAAGGAAGACCACAGACACATAACAAGTGATAAGTGGAAATAACCTGTATACATTCCACTTCCCAGTTTGTAATTTTTCTGGTAGAACAACACTGTATCCTTGCTCTGCTCATATCACATACCAGCAGCAACAATCACTTACATGCTATGTAAATTGACCTCTTAAAAGCACTTGAGTAGAGAAAAAGAGAACCAGACAGCTGAGTAGCTAACCATGGTGCTAAGAAACTATGAAGAGAAAGAAACTTTTATCAAAAGGTCCAACTTCGTAACTTTCAAGAAGATTTAAGTTAGAAGTTATGAAGATGAAGATTATTTCATTAAGGGAAAAGGTTTATCAACATCGTAAGACGTTTCAGTTTCTTTTAATGCCTGCCTATCTTAATGCCAGTGCGAGGTACATGGAAAAGACAGATGAAGGCCTTTACACGTGCTTCTTTCATCCAGCTAGTATTATCATTAGAGAAGAATAAGAATCAAACACCACAAAAAAATATGGCAGATAATTAGATGGATCTTGCTAGAAAATCAGTTTAGTGATTGCAAATTGGACTCAGACAATAAACCATAAATTTTGCTGAGCATTTCCCTATTATTTAAGACCTTGAACTTATAAACACGATCATAAGGACCTGCGTCAGATAACGGTGAACATATCTAACCATGGATTTCGAACATTGCCCTCAAAGAAAATGAGGAGCTTGAATTGTTCATAAAATTATCCAACAGAAAGGTTAACATACAAGAAACATAATCACATTAGTGTAATCTATCAATCAAATGAGAATTGCTACAATACATTAGATCACACCTTATTTCACCTAAACAAATATTTTAAGGCAACATTGAATGTAAGAATTTCAGTTTGACAGCATCATTTAGTCTGTGCTCTTTTTTCCTTGTCAAAGGTGTGATTAAAAATGTTGATAAACAGTGATCCCACACACAGGGCTGCCTTTAGCTTTATATTATTAATCAACCCATCAATATTCTCATCCATGAGCCATCATTATGCAGACACAAACTGAAGATTGGCCTCAGGGAACCCTCTCCAAGGTCCAACGTGAATGCAATTTAAAGGGCAGTTATTTGATTCTTATAGAAAGGTTGATTATTGCTTGCTCCTTCCACTTCCCTGGGGATGGAACCTGTTTGCTCAATGTTCAGCCTCCTCCATCAGGCTGGCTCTTTGAATAAACCTCTTTCATTCTACTCCTTTCCCAGTACTTATCTTTACCTTGGTTGGATTCCTACTCGGTCCTTATGCCTTTTAGCATACCTTCCTTTTGATCTAATACAATCATTGCTCATAACCACCTCCTATACCACAATATATTAGCCTCTTATTCGGTCCTCATGCCTTTGAGCAAACCCGTTAAATTATCAAGTGAAATAATGATCAGATAACCCTTGAAGACATTACTCATGCTATGTCTACATAAATGATGCAATTCACTTCTCCTCAAGAAACAAACACATCTTTCCCAACTGCTCCCATCATTGAAGCATATTCTAAGAAACCTATAACCCATAATCACCTGAAAAGAGTAATCCCCAATAGCATTCTGGTGATATAATGAAAAATTGCTAATTGTCTAACTTCCTGAAACAAAAATAAGAGGAAGAGAAAAGATACAGCTTCCATAGAGCCACAGGAAAATCAGTTTTGGATTTATTTATTTATTCCTCCGGCATTTCATTAAACTCCCATATCAAATCACTAGGCCATGGTCCACAAGAATTACTTAGAAGCCGAGACAAAAGGCATCCCAAGAGAAAACAGAAGGAAGTAAAAATAAAAAATTTATCCAATCTAATAAAGTTAGATATTTACAGAACAATCTTTTTACAATCTTAGCCCCATCAGACCTGCCATTATCCGCTTAGAACAAAATGCTCCACAAATAAATAATATTCCCAGAGTAATTGATGCCTACTTAATTCATCTAACACGAATCAAACATTAATATCACAACTTATAAAAGACCTGCCATAATTTATAGTCGTCACCAATCATCAATTATGCAACAACAGTAAGTGCAGAATTATAGGACATTTAATTTAACACATGCCCCTCAAAAAAAAAAAAAAATTCCATTAGTATCCACAAATTCACAAAGAAAAAAAATGACTCTACAACTCCACCAACCAAAAAGGGTCTCAAAAAAGGAAAAAAAGAATCACCCACAAAAAAAAAAAAATACCTTGAATAGCTTTTCTAATCACATGCAGTGTAAAAAGAAAAAGAAAACGACTTTAAGACCCCATCATATTAAAAACAGGATCTTTTACGTTTACATCATCAGAATTCCCAAGCTTTCATTTGTTTCGTGAAAAACCATAATAATAATACGAACCCAGAACGAACTCGCCAGAAGTAGGGTTGGTTAGAAGCCGAGACACGGTGTGTGCACCACCAGAGAGGTGGCGCTGAAAAGCCTCAAGCCGGCGTTGAGCTGCCGATGCGTCCATTGTTAACGTTGAGTCACCAAGAGACTTGCTCTATTGTTTTTTTTTTTTTTTTTTTTTTTTGAGCTTCGACTTACTGTATTGTTCGCTGCCTTGCTTTTCGTGGTGCTTTGTGAAAATACACTACAAGAAGAAATAAAAAATGGGCGATGAATGAGAGAGAGGTGTAAAATGGCACGCACTTTAAGGAACAGGACGAGGTAGAATGGTGACTTTGGCTATATATATTTTATGGTTCTTCTTTTTTTAGATAATCTATTTTATTTATGGAGGATATTGTATTAAGAAAGCAAAATTAAAAAAAAAAATAATGATGTGCTGGCTTTATATTTTATTATAACGAATGAATATAGATATATGAAAATTTGTAAATATTATTTTCTCTTGAGAGTGTGACGTGATCAGACGAAAATGAGAAATAGCCTATCCCGTAAGTAACCAATTTCATGAGCCACATGCGTGTTTTGGACGTTTGTATAAAAAGAAGAGATAGAAATAGAATGGGTCAATTATGGAGGAGGTAACGTGAGAACTGAGAACGCAAATTAATTATAGATGAGATTGAGGTTGCTTTCAGAGTATCGTAGCAGTACAGATCTGTTGACACCCTAATTATATACCTTAGATAAAAATGTTCAATCCAATTATCAATGATTATATACAGAGATATTAAGAATTTTTTTAAGTATTTTCAGAAATAGTGTTGTTAGAATTCTCACAATAAAAATATCGAAAACTTTTACCGTCTAATCAGCTTATTATTTGACTATTAAGATGATAATAGGAATATTATTATAAATATTTTCATGATTTAAAATATATATTTTAAAATATTTATAAAATCAATATCTAATGCAGTATTGGTTGGGGGGTTGGGTTTGTGAGGAGTTTTCGAATAATGGTTACATAAAGTTTTCATTGGAACTACGTAAAGACAATATATGGCCTTCAGCAATATCATCATTGAGAAAGCAACGGCTCCATAAAGTTTAGCTTTTTTTAACATTTTTGTTGAAACGTAAAGTGAAGTTACTATTATAATACACGATGTACAATGGGCATAAGTGGATATGGATAAAATAAAAGCCACAGAGGCATGGACTGCCAAGTGCCAAGTATGGACAGTGGGTGGCACTTTTAAATGACATGGAAAGAAGGGTCATGGAGAGAGACAGTCGGCCGGTAGACGCATATCCTATTGATTCCAAAGACAATGTCCAAACGGGAATGCCATGCCTAACTTGTGCTAATTTTCTTTCTTTCTTCGTTATTTTGGTCGTACTAATTTTATTTATTACATTACTTTACAGTTTAGTCCAAGCAGACGCAGATTTAGAAAACAAAAGGATATTATAATTACTCTGTCACGTCCCATGCTCGGAACGTATTAATTTTACCGTATATATCGCCTCACATTTATTAGGTAAGTGAGATTCTATTTAAGATTTAATAGCAATAAGAATCTTATAAAATTTTTCGAAAAGTACCATCTATTTTTTCATAATTCGAGTTATATCAAAACTTGTAAAATAAGTCTAGGCGAGATAGATAAATTTCATATAAAGATTTTTATATATAAATATAATCCGCCAAAGCCTATTATATAAATATAGCTCAACTAACCTAAAGGTCCTTTTGAAAGTATAATAATTTAGAGATAGTTAAATACATTCATCAATAAAAAAAATCCATAAAAATTCTCTTAGAAATTTATAAACATCTACATCTTCTGTAACACCATCTATATTCAAAGTCTGCATCCCCAAGACCCAACGAGTCATGGATGCAATTCCATGTACAGATTATTAGTAATACCTGAATGTTAAAAGAATAATAATCACTCAAATTTCTACAACTCAAATATAATAATCATTAAGTAAACAAAGTAAAATTTTGAAAAGGTTTTAAGAAAATTCATAAAAATCACTCTTACTTTTTTTTCGCAATCTAAGAATATTAAAATATGAACAATTTAAGTATCACTTAAAAATTTGAATTGTTATACACAAAATTTCAAGATATAATTTTCCTTAACTTGATAACACCCTACAAAAATAAAAAGGGTTAAAATTCGAAATAATATACATAAATGAACGAAAGTAAAATTTAACTAGATGAGAGTAATAACAAGGTTATAAAATATAACTCCTGATAATTAAAGAAATAAATAAAGAGTAAATAAATAATTATTAAAATGATGTTAAATCTAATAA